>BDJD01005694.1:0-22994 GCA_002564525.1 Rosa multiflora
TCTTCCTCGATCAAATTTCTATACCATTTACCCCTATGGCTGACTCAATGGCGATGGCGCAGGGTTCGGCCAGGGTGTCGCTGGGATCTGCGGGGCTTGAGGCTCTGAAGGCGGACCGTTGGTACATGGTGGGGCGTTTATTTACTTGGACCCAAAGCCATGTTTCCTGGCTTCAAAGGAACGATCTCTTCAATCTAGAGGCTCCGTTCGGGGTTAACGATCCAAGATGTGGGGGATCGTTTTGTGTTTCAATTTGATCGAGAAGCTGATCGCAACAAAATCTTGCATGGAGGCCCGTGGTTTTATAGGAACACCATGCTGGTGTTGGGTGGGTATGATGGTATAGGGCCGGTGGCGGAAGTCTCTCTAAATATTCTGGAGACCTGGGTTGTTGTCAAGGGTCTCCCACTGGTGCTCCGGAACAAGAAGGCGCTAGGGCTGGTTGGGGCGTCTGTCGGTCGTGTTATCCGTTTTGATCAGACGGCCCTTACCCGGAAGGAAGAGGAGCAATGTATCTGTCTTGTACTTGACATGCGTGACAGGATTCGGGGTTGGATAGTGTTTGAGTTTTCGGCGGTGGTGGTACCGGAGTTAACGTTGGTGTACGAGAAGCTAAAGGGCTTTTACCGTAATTGTGGGTTGTTCATCCACAATGAGGTAGGATGTGATTCATTGCTGGTAAAGGAAAGAGAAGAGATCTGCGCTAAACTCTCGGCGGCGGCTATGGCTGGACTCTCTCTCATGTCAGAAGGGCAAGGAAGGAGGGAGAACAACGGAGTTTCGATGTCGGGTAGTAGCACGGGACTGGTGGAGGAGGTGTTGCCCTTGATGGGTGATGGAGTGGTATCGGAATCGCTAGGAGCTGAAATGGTGGTTGTCCAACCGCCACAGGAAGTCCATGCATCACTTCCCTCCAATTTTCTTGGAGCCACAGAAGCTATTGAATAGGCTTTTGCAGGTCTTAATATGGCTGAGTTTCTCCAGAATTGGGCTCTGCAGAGTAACAAGAGTAAGAGGCCCGGGAATGGCAGCAGGGAGATTCCACCGTTGGGGGTGACTCACCCTTTGTGCTCGCTTGGTGGTCAGGAAGTGATGGTGCTGCAAGACTCTCGGATGCAGCCTCTGCTCGGGACTAAAAGGAAGGCAGTGGATACTTTGGGCAGAATTGGCAAGCGTTTTGTCAACACCTCTACTCCCCTGCTCAAGGTCGATGATGAATTGCAGTTGGTACTCCAACATAAAAATGGTCAGCTCGTGGTTTCTCCACGGAAGAAGAAAGTGGGATGTCCAAAGGGGAGCAAGAATAAGCTCAAGTGTGCGAGACTTCTTGATAAGGAGATGCAAGGTAAAAAGCAGAGAAAATGGAAAGCACGTGAGGAAAGGGGGGGGGTGCTTGACTACCATCGGTAACTGCTGAAGTTACGAACCAGAAGGATGAGGCTGCGGAGCGGATGGATGCAGGTTCAAACGATGGAGATGCTAGGGCATCATCCATTACTAGTACTTTTTAGTTTTTGTTGTGGGTCGCAAAACCGGCTACTCGGTTGGATCTTTTATTTCATTAGCTTCTGAGTAGCTAGGTTTTGTTTGAATAATGGTGCGTAACTTCTTAAAAGGTGAGTGTACTTTGGGTTGCGGGGTTTTCTATTGTCTAGAGTAGGTTCTCTGTACGTCCAGAAGGACGATTCTTTACTGTCGACTCCATTGGAGTGTGTCGTCTGGTACTGCTTGCTGAATTATAAAATCGGGCTGACCTTTTTCTATTAAAAAAAGAGGGTGAAAATTATATGCACATATCTATATATGTTTGAATATTGATTACGAGTGATTAACTTCAAGTGGTCTTCTTTTGATCATAATCAAGAGTTCAACTTCTAGTGGGTCTCATTTCAAAAAAGAAAGGACTCCAGCTTTGAGACTAACAAGGAGAAGTCAATTAAACCCCATTGAAAGTTTAAGGTGGGTAAATTACAAACCTTGCATTTGAAAGCAATCCAAATATTTCAAATACATTTTGGCTTATCCACCGAATGAGATTAGCTCCACCTCTTGGAAATTCAAGATAAGAATTGTGGCAATTCATAAGTCAGCCACGTTGAAAAGAAAGAAGTCAGCAAGCTTAATCTTCACGCGGAGATATGGTGACGGTTTCTCAAGTTTCAAATTTGAAACTTACAGTTTCAATTCACATCCAAAAATTGGGATATCCTTATCTCGAGCTGACCGGAGCTGCCTATATAAAGACACGTTCTCTACAAGAGCAAGAGGGGGGCAGCGGAGCAAAAGCAGAGAGACGGGGCAGAAGCAACAAACGAGGAACACCAAAAGAGAGAAACAAAAAGACTGGAGAGCAAAGAAAAAATAGGCGAAAGCTCTGCAACATTGAGGCACCCAAGAAAGAGGAGAGCAGAAAGAAGAGAGTTCACTCAACACCGGAGTCCTACAACATTCCATTCTTAAAGCTATCCAAGAGAAGCCACATACGGAGAACCACTTTTCAGTATAAGAAGCTCCATAAGTCACAGGTATATAATTATGATTATCACCTGAAATTACTGAACTCTTCCTTTCATGGTGTAGACATTGTCAAGTGCTAAGATCCATGAAGCATGGCCAAAAATCTCTCTGGGGTGTCTGTGTTGCTCTCACCCTCATAATCTCCTGCTGGTGACCAAGGTGATTACCACATCATCAATCACGGAGAAGTCGAGCTGCTGCCCACAATAGTCTCTCTAGCACAAATCAAAACCACAACGCCATTCTTGCCTCACTTTGCTTCTCGATGCCTATATGGCGGTGAGTCCTGCGTATAGGTGGCGAAAGCAAAATGACCATGATGGTACTCTCCTGGTGAAAGACTGTTGCATCAACAAAGGGTGGTGCTCTCCTTGAGAATAATTGCTGCGTCAAAACACATGAAGCCCATAAGCAACATGATCACCAATGAAAGCCAAGCATAGGCAATGATTGACGAAGCCATGGAAAGCTGAAGGAACGCAGTAATTAATTAAAGCCACAGCTCGGTCGTTTACTAAAATGATGCCAGGAGTTGTCATCAGAGAAGTGTTTGACTAGGCTCACCTTCGATCATTACATGGCAGCAACAAAATGGAGCAAGGATGTGAGTCCCCTGGCACCTGCACAAAATGAACCTGCATAAAATGAAGGACCCATGGTCATCGTCAAACCCAAATAGTCGCAAAAGTGCATGAGCATTGGAGGCAGTAAATATCAATGCTCACAACCTGCCGCGAATCAAGTAGTCCAGTTGGCACGAAGGATGGAACAAGTTCTATCAATCCCAAAAAAATATGTCAAAGCTTCCGCAGTCACAGTTGTGGAGCAACACGTACGGTTTGGATAGTGTTTGCAAGGCAAAATTTCATATTGTTGGCTTAATTATATTCAAGACCTGTACACAAGAACATAAGCTACAATACATAACTGAAAGTGTAATTGTCAATTATCCTAGCTACGTGGCTCCTTCTCAATCAAAAGGAAGTCATGCAAAATCAATATTCAAGGCATGGTACAACACCACCAGACTACCTTATTACTTAATATGTGGCTTGAATTGATGTCTGCACACCTGAAATAATTAATCATGGTTGATAAAATCTTTGGGGACAAATATCAATGGAAAGAAAGGAGACCAACAGTGAAATTTCTTGACTTTTCTACTCTTGTTAAAGTGGTGGTGACGCAGACAAGTATGACCAAGCTCAGTTAATTGGCCTTGACAAAATAATCTCAAGACATACATGGCAGCAAGAACTCAACCTGATGATCACCACGAGGCTATTCTTTAGAAGAAGACTACCAATTCTGTCAAAATGTTTCAGAGGGGGTTATCAGACGGCATCAGGGACTGAGTTTGTAAGGCAGAGGTATAAGCCAAAAAGAATCGATGATGTCTAAATCAGCTACACATTCCTTTTTGGAGTTCCGAGCTTCATCACATTACCTGCAGCCAACTTCAGAGCATAACATAAAGCAAAGCAAGGCCCAAAGCCCAATTGCAAAGCTCAACAAGGCGGTTGCCCAAATCAAATTATGGAAGACATCACCAAAATTGAGGTGTCCACCCAAAATGCTCGATTGACAGATGGACAAAAAAGATCTGTTGATTACTCGGTACAAAACGAAAAAATTCCAATTCCGATGAACTACAGTGGTTTAATATATTCACAGGGTATGTAGGCAATCTAGCGACCCACTAAATGCAACCGCAACTCCAAACAGAATCCCTGACTCCACCAGTCAAATTCTCCCAGCACCAGAAAATCAAATCATTCCCAAATCACACAAAATTCAAAGGCTCTAGACCTTTCAAATCTCCCAAACATAAATCCAAAATAAATGGGTCATCTACCCATTTAAATCTCAAATGTCGGAACTACATGTGGTTTGATCCTGCAAAGGGTATGTAGGCAATCTAGAAACAAACTAATCTAGATACAACCGCGTCCTAAACACAAAATCGAATCCCTGGTCCACTTAAACCAAATTCATCCCAAACACTACTCTAATTCCAAAACCAAAGCCCTTCAATGAGTCATCCACTCATTAGAACTCTTGAACTACGAGTGGCTTGATCCCTCTCCAAGGGTACGTAGGCAACCCATTCAAATATCCGGGTGCAGCCGCAAAAACAAATAAACACAAATCCACAATTGGTTTCTTCATAAATGGAATCAAAAGGTGTTTCCCTGTAACAAGGGATCATAATTAAGAGACACATTCTGTCTTGAATGGGTCGAACCCAAAATAATAAAAACTCTATCCACTAAATGAATACGAGTGAAATTATGTTGGGTGACATTTTCGCTCACTGTGTGCAATTTTCTCTCAACATAGATTAAATTCAAGAGATAGAAACAATATAATTATTTTTTTTTTTTTAGAAAAAGAGATAACTTCATTCAATTATCCATGGCCAGAAGGCTCGTATATCCAATACTGTCTTACACCAAAATCATAAATGGCATAAGCTACCAAGCAAATGACAGGTGACCCTCACTGCTAACATATTCACTCATTTATAAGCCTAATCATATGAACACAAGTCCAAACTATCTAAATCCTTGTAATAGCAACCCTAGCCGCCTAGATACCTCAATTAGTGTACAACTGGGGAAGCAAACTTAAATAGCAGAAGACCATATTCAAATGCTAGACCGAGAGACACTAAATAGTGTAATCGAACTATTTCTGGTGGCTTTCTCCGGGTACCTCACATAGAATGCTATACCTCCTAGGGTACCGACCCAACACCTAAATCATGTACCAAGAACATAGCGTTAGAGGGGTAAACCGTACCGGACGGTTTACGCCTCTCCGATGCCTGAGTGAGTTACAAGTATATATATGTGAATCGAGTAATAGTGGATAAAGGAGTTCTTCCCCTCAAAAGGTTGTTGTGCTAATCCTTATGTACTGGAGCCTTGGGGAAGAGTTCCCCATCCTCTCGATGTGGGACATAGGTTGTTCCTGTAACAATCTTCTATCATGTAATTTGATGGGCTATGCTGCCAGGTTCTGGGCCTCTGATGTCCGGTGCGACCACCCTTCTGGGCCCCGCCAGGCTAGGATGTAGACCCGGGCCATGGCATGGCATCTAGCTGTCCCTTACGGGCCCCAGTACAGTGCCAAACCTTGTGTACTCTCTAGTATGTACAAGTCCCCCAAGTTCCCGTTCAAGATGTTTCTTGGGTGGGGACTTGATATTTTGACACCAAGGTTTGGCATTGGTGTGCCTATAGGGAGTCCCACAAGTTCCCATGCAAGAGACGTCTCGAGCGGGGTGCAGCTGTAGGTAGCTAATCTACGGTGCTCCCCATTCAACCAATCAGGGCTGAAGGGAACCTCCGGTACCGTTGGAGGTCTTGAGCCTCTAATACCAGATGGGGTTGGATGAGGGCTTGAGCATCCAATCCCCAATGGGGTAGGATGAGGACTTGAGCCTCTAATACCCGATGAGGTAGGGTGAGGACTTGAGCCTCTAATACCCGATGAAGTAGGATGAGGGCTTGAGCCTCCAATACCCGATGGGGTAGGATGAGGCCTTGAGCCTTGAATACCCGATAGGGTAAGATGAAGGCTTGAGCCTCTAATACTCGATGGGGTAGGATGAGGACAGAAGCCTCCAATACCCGATGGGGTAGGATGAGGACTTGAGCCTCTAATACCCAATGGGGTAGGATGAGGGCTTGATCCTCTAATAACCGATGGGGATGGGGTAGGGTGAAGGCTTGAGCCTCTAATACCCGATGGGGTAGGATGAGGACTAGAGCCTCTAATACCCGATGGGGTAGGGTGAAGGCTGAAGCCTCTAATACTCGATGGAGTAGAATGAGGGCTTGAGCCTCTAATACCAGATTGGATAGGATGAGGGCTTGAGCCTCTAATACCCGATGGGGTTGGATGAGGCCTTGAGCTTCTAATACTCGATGGGGTAGGATGAGGGCTTGTGCCTCTAATACTCGATGGGGTAGGGTGAGGGCTGAAGCCTCCAATACCCGATGGGGTAGGATGAGGACTTGAGCCTCTAATACCTGATGGGGTAGGATGAGGACTTGAGCCTCTAATACCCGATGGGGTAGGGTGAAGGCTGAAGCCTCTAATACTCGATGGGGTAGGATGAAGGCTGAAGCCTCCAATACCCAATGGGGTAAGATGAGGACTTGAGCCTCTAATACCCGATGGGGTATGGTGAAGGCTGAAGCCTCTAATACTCGATGGAGTAGGATGAGGGCTTGAGCCTCCAATACCCGACGGGTTAGGATGAGGACTTGAGCCTCTAATACCCGATGGGTAGGATGAGGGCTTGAGCATCTAATACCCAATGGGGTAGGGTGAGGGCTGAAGCCTCTAATACCCAATGGGTTAGGATGAGGACTTATCAGCCACGTGGGCTTGGGGAGTGGTTGGGCAATAAATGTATGTCTCATCGACTGACGACATCGGGGAGTAGGAAGGCGTGGAGAGATGCGTGGGACACATGTAGTGATCCTGTGGTTGAAGGCCTTTCGTCTTCAACGGTTGTGATTGTTTGCGAGTTGAATTAAAAGGGAAATAGACTGTTTCCCTTCTCACTATTTTCAAGTTCTCAAAAAAAAAAAAAATTCTTGTTTCAGTTGCTGTCGCTGTGGAGAGGAGAGACGAAGGATTTGAAGCTCAAATCTTTGGAGACATCTTGGCTGGACGAGCGATTGTAGCGAAAGAGGTAAGAGAATGTAGTTTTGGTTTGTTTACTTTGATCTAATGCAGTTTCAGCGAATTATTCTTGTTGCACTGAATCTGTTCAGAATGAATTGTATGCCAAAGTGTGTAGAAATTGCCTAGTGCGATGATTTGGTATTTTGGTATGGGTGTTTTTGGGAACCTGTTTGATTTGCTGGGTTTTGTTTGCTTTTCTGGGTTTTGAGGTTTGACTTTCTGGGTTTTGGGAAGTGGGGAATGATCCGCGCTTCACCTAATTCCCAGATCTAGACTCAGGCTAATCCTTGTGTTTCTGATTCCAGATAGCGAATTTGAGGCCCGGGTTGGCATAGTTCTAGGCGGGAATCAGAAACCAAGGCTGGGGATAAGGGGTCGTCGTATCAGTCTTCCGCGAGACAAGCGAAGGCAGATATTGATCTGTACTTGGCAGAAAATACCGGATCCTCAACTGGAGTGTTTTCGGCTAGTAGCGAAGATACTGATAGGACTGAAAGTGAGGACGATGCCGGGGAGAAGCAACTAGTTACGGTGGCCATTCTCGAGGGTATACCTAAACCAAGATATACGCTAGTAGACGGGACTGTGTGCGATGAGCCCGGGAGAAGTATGACAATGAAGGAAATCATCGTGATAAGGCTGAAGTGGCGGATATCGGATGAGGTAGAACTTAGGCCTCTCAAGGATGGGGAGCTGGCGGCGAATCCTCCCCCGGGATGGGTGGCGCTACACGAGAACCACTTCCGCCAAGGGTTGTCATTACCGCTGCCCCGGTGCCTACAGTATCTCCTGCGGATGCTGAACCTGTCACTGGGGCAGCTGACTCTGAATGAAGTGCAGCAAATTTTTAGCATGATGGCCATGTGGGACCTGTGCCAGCAAGGGTGGCCCTCTGTCAATGAATTTTAAGCCGTGTACCGGGTCTTATACTCCAAGAAGCAGACTGGTCAAGGTACAGTGATGTTTGCCGCTCGGGACTAAGAGCCTTTGGTTATCGATATGCCCACTTCTCAAAGCAAGAAGTGGAGGAGTAAAGTGTTTCTTGCTGGAGGGCGATGGCAGATTACAAATAAGAAGTGGCACTTGACGGGCACGTTTCAGGCTATCGGGGACCAGTCGTACTCACTGTCTGACGTTGAGAGAAAACGCATAGCCAGGGTGTATGCCGTATGGAGTGAAGAGGAGAGAAGCTTCTATAGGTTCATCCGGTACTCCATACTAGATAGGCTAGGCCTAGGGAGACTGCCTGGTGAGGCTGATTTTCTTGTTAATACATACCTGCATATATATGTTGTTATTAGATGATTGACATTTCAAATTGCTTGTAGTGAAAGTGCAGAAGAGGAAACCCCGGAAAGGTAAGGAGGACGACAAGATGGATGACAATCAGTTGATGGACATGCTCATGAGCCAAGGAGAAGAGGCCCTTAATATTGACGTTGACCTGGCATCGAAGGCTACGGGTCGCTCCCTTGAAGAAGTTTTACTAGAGATCGGTGACGAAGGGTACGGGAACCCTGATCCTGCAGCTCCCGTTATCCAGGTCGAGCAGCCTGTTGCTAGTGACGTGGTCACTGTTGCTGATACCGGACGAGGTAAGGCGCCAGTATTTGGATCTATGTCTTGCCGATCTGTCGGGTCAGCTGGAAGCGAGGACATCTTGCTTCCCGGTGAGAAGAGAAGGTTCCACAGGCATTGCCATCGGAGAGGGGATAAGGAAAAGGTTACTTACACTGGTCGGGATGTTATAGGGGCGGGAGCCAAGAGGCAAAAGAAGAGCCACTCGGGATCGGAACCGTTGCCCTCGCTTGCGCTCTTGTCCCCGGCCATCCCAGTAGTCCCCAAGAAGCCCATCAAGAAACTGCTGAGCGAGTACGGGGTTGTAGATGAGAAGTTCGTGTGCTCGATACTCGCAGATCTGAAAGATATCGACCTCGACTGGGTACGGGCGAAGGACAACACTCCCCAGGAAAATAGTCGTATCGCCCGGGAATCCATGATGCAGGTATTGCAATTTCTTTACTCAAATTGTTTAACATGCCTGCACTATTAGTGTGTACTAGCGGGGGGTTACAGGCACTATTCAATGTGTACGTGATCGACGCCAGTGAGGAAGATACTCTCTTGAAGGAAGAGGTTAGCAACCTCTCAGGGCAAGTGAAGTATCTTCACGGGGAGAGAGAAAAGCTAGAGAAAGAGCGGGACTTCTTGAAGAGGAAGGTGGAGTCCTTGACTCCCCAGGTAGTCGAACTGGAGGCGGCCGAGAAGAAGATCGCGGAGGTTGAGGGTGAACTTGCTGGAGCAAGGGATGAGCTAGGGAGTGCCCGGGGCTCCGAGAAAGAAGCTATGAAATCTGCATTGTCCTGGAAGGCGAAGGCAAAGCATCTGGAGGAGAGTCTTCCCCTTGAGGCCGTGGTCGAGTACAAAGGCTCCCAAGAGCTCATCGATATGCTACTCGCCGCCTAGGATAAGGCTGTGATCATGAAGTATAAAGAGTGGGTGGCAGCCGGGTACCTGGATGAAGCGAAATTCAGGCGGGCACTTCTTGAGAAGAAGAAGAAGGAACAGGAGGCTGCAGCCAAGGCGGGTGCAGGTGGATCCCAAAGTACCGTTCAAGAACAGTAGTGTTGTAGGGAGTAGATATGTATTTATTTTCCTTGGTAGAAATTATCCTTTGCCTTGAACAATGGCTTAATTCCTTTGCCTGGTAGTCCAGGTTGTTTTTTTTTTGTGAATGGTAATTTTTGTGACTTGAATGCGAATTTGAAAGGAATTACAATTTATGTGATTTTTTATGCCTCCGTTTAAGCATTCGCCTCTATATTACTTATTACTGGAATAGAGTAACTAACAATTCAGGGAACGCCCGGCAACTAAGGTAAAAAAAAAATGCAAGAAATGGTCTGAATAATTCATTTTTCCATTCAAGTACCACATGGTGGCTGGAACAACATAAGTACTAGATGGGTAACTTGCCATAGCTGGATGGCCAAAAAGCAAAAGCTAGGACAAGATGCTGCATGAACTACTTGTAATAGTAACGGAGACGCTGTGTATTCCATGGATGTCGAGAAACGATTCCATCCATGTCCCGGATGTAAAAGGTCGCGGGGCCTACCTCCTCGACAATCTCGTAAGGGCCTGTCCAGGATGGATCCAGTCCCTGGGGTTATGGGTAGACTTGCTTCATGACCCAGTCCCCCAACTTCAGTGTCCGGGACTATACCTTGGCATTGTAATAATGGGCTATTCTTCACTTGTTTGCGAGGTTATGCATGTGTGCCAAATCCCTTCGCTCTTCGAGTAAATCAGCATCGAGCTGTAGGCCCTCAGCATTGGTACCCGTGTCGAAGTATTCGATCCTGGGACTCTGGATTTGCGTTTCAATGGGGAGCACCGCCTCAGACCCAAAAGCCATGCAGAAATGGGTCTCTCCGGTAGCTTTGGTCGTCGTGGTTCTAATAGCCCACAATACTTCCGGGAGTTTAGAAGCCCAAAGACCCTTGGCCTCATCGAGCTTCTTCTTCAGGATCTTCTTGATTATTTTGTTGACAGCTTCGACTTGACCGTTGGTCTGAGGGTGAGCTAGGGATGCGTAGAGGATTCTGGTTCCCAACTTCTCGGTATAACCCCTTAGATCATCATTATCAAAATGGGTTCTGTTTTCCTTGACAATGGTGTCCGGGACTCCGAATCTGCAGTAAATGTTATTCCATAGAAAGTTCTTTACCTTTCCTGTAGTGATGGTGACGAGGGGTTCTGCCTCGACCCACTTTGTCTAGTAGTCTACAGCCACAATAGCATACTTGAATTGTCCCACTGCTGTAGGGAGCTTACCGATCAAGTCTAAACCCCATTGGCAGAAAGGCCAAGGTGCGAGAAGTATCAAGAGAGCAATGGACGGTGCCCTTGGAATATTGGCATACACCTGGCACTTGTGGCAGGAGCTTGATATTGTTTGGGTCAGGGCAGACATGATTGGCCAGAAGTATCCGGCCCTCAATGTCTTGTGTACAAGAGACTGGGCCCCCGCATGATTACCGCATACGCCAGCATGTATGTCCGTCATTATCTTGTGGCCATCCTCCGGTGTCACACACTTCAGGTTGGGGAAGTAATGACCTCGTATGTACAACTTTCCATTCATTATAGTGTAACGAGCTGATCTCAATTGGAGTCTCCTAGCCTTGACCTTATCGTTTGGGGCCAAACCGTCAACCATGTACTTCAAGATTGGATCCATCCAGGAGGATGTGTGGTCAACCGTAAATATCTCTGATCTAGTTTTGGAAGTACTCGGCTTTTCCAGTATCTCAACCTTGGTAGCACCGTAAGCGGGACTTGGAGAAGTTGCTGCGATCTTAGCAAGGGCGTCAGCCTTGTCATTGTTTGCCCTGGGTATTTGGGAGATAATGTTGGTGGTAAACCTTTGAACCAGTGCCCCAGCTAGAGCTTGGTAAGAGGACATGTGGGGCTCTTTTGCCTCGAAGTTACCGCTGATTTGGTTCATAACTAACTGGGAATCGCTGAAGATATAAAGGTGCTAGACCCCTAGTTCCCGGGCGATCTGTAAACCTGCTATGAGTGCCTCGTACTATGCTACATTGTTGGATGCCTTGAAGGCGAACTTGAGGGCGTACTAGTACACTTGATCCTCCGGGCTGATTAGTAAGATGTCGGCTCCATTTGTTTTCTTGTTAGAGGCGCCGTCAACGTAGAATCGCCAAGTGCTTGGTGGTTGTGGGTTCGGGGTTGGTGGTTCAGGTGGTCCCGTAGGTGGATCATGGGGGGGAATAAGTTCAGAAATGAAATTTGCTGCTACCTGGCCCTTAATAGCCGTCCGGGGCTTGTACTGGATGTTGAATTCTCCCAATTCAATGGCCCACTTGATTAGTCTCCCTGATGTCTCTGGCTTCTGCAGGACCTGTCTTAATGGATGGTTAGTGAAAACAGTAATTGAGTGTGCCTGGAAGTAGTGTCTGAGCTTCCTGGCCGACACAAGGAGGGCCAAGGCTACCTTCTCAATGTCCGGGTACCTGGACTCTGCGCCAGTGTAACCTTTTCCAGCGTAGTACACCGGGTACTCACAATCAGAATCTCGTCTGATCAAGGCTGAGCTTACTGCGGTAGACAATGCTGCGAGGTATATGTATAGCATTTCTCTGGGAACAAGTTTGGACAGCAAAGGTACCGCTGCCAAGTAAGTCTTTAGGCTGAGGAAAGCCACTTCGTGCTCGGCGGTCCAGGCTATCAACTCGACGCGCTGGGTTTTTAGTAGTTTGAAGAAAGGAGTACACTTATCTGTGAGTATGAAGATGAATCTGGACAGGGCAGCCACCTTACCGGTAAGGGACTGGACCTCATTTCGGTAGGTGGGGGATGTCATATCCAATATAGCCTGTACTTTCTCTGGGTTCGCCTCTATTCCTATGTGGCTAATAATGTACCCGAGCAACTTCCCTACTTTAACCCCAAAAATGCATTTCTGCTTATTAAGCCGCATACCGTTGCGTAATATAATTGCAAAGACAATCGATAAGTTGGTTACGTGGTCCTCGGCGGTTAGACTTTTGACCAGCATGTCATCGACGTATACCTTCATTAGAGTACCGATGGCCTCTGCGAACATTGAGTTGACGAGACGTTGATAAGTGGCACCTGCATTTTTTAGTCCAAAAGGCATGACCTGGTAACAATAAAGACCTTTATCCGTGGTGAAAGCGGTGTGCTCCTCATCCGTGGGGTTCATTCGAATTTGGTTATATCCGCTGAACGTATCCATGAAACTGAGTAGCCGGTACCCAGCAGTGGAGTCTATTAGTTGGTCAATTCGTGGGAGAGGGAAGCTATCCTTAGAGCATGCCCGGTTGAGATTTGTGTAGTCCACACACATGCGCCATGATCCTGGTGCCTTTTTTGGTACCATGACCACATTAGCCAACCACCGGGGATAAGTCACCTCCCTGACAAAATTGATTGTCATTAACTTCTTCACCTCAACCTGGATAGCCCGGTACTTATCATGCATGAAGGCGCTACGCTTCTGTCTTACTGGTGCCGAGAAAGGAAGGATGTTGAGGTTGTGCATGGCTATGTCGGTTGGTATACCGGGCATGTCCTCATAAGACCAAGTGAAAGCAGATGCATTTGAGTGAAGGAACGCGATCAGGTTTTCCCTAACAGCAGGGGTCAACTTGGTACCTATCTTGACAATTATGTCCGGGAACTCTTTGGATAGCAAGACTTCCTCGACGTCTTCTACGGCACCGGGACGTTCTTCATCAGAGTCTGTATCATCTCTGGGGTCCTCGTATCTGTCCGTGAGAGGATTGGTGGCTACAGGCAACTCCCCTTCCTGGAGCCACAATCAAGGAGTAGCATTGCCTTGCCGAGGCTTGAGCACCTCCTATGGTCGCTATCCCTTCTGGGGTTGGCACTTTCATCATGAGCATGTGACCTGCAACAAATGTCTTTAACCTCTAGAGTGTCGGCCGGCCCAGGATAACATTATATGATGAGGCACAATCGACCACAATGAACTCTGTCTTGATGGTCGAACAATTTGGACTTTCCCCCATCGTGATCGATAAGTAATCTGATCCGAGCGGCTGAACTATGTCTCCTGAGAAGCTGATGAGAGGCTCATTATCCTGTGATAGCTTGGCCCGGCCCATGTTCAAGGCTTTGTATGCATCACGAAATAGTACGCTGACGGAGGCTCATATATCAATGAGAACCCGGGAGACTATATAGTGGTCCATTTGGAGCGTGATCAGGAAGGGGTCGTCATGAGGCATCCTGAGGTCGGCCTCCTCTTCCTGCAAGAAAGTGACAGATTTCCATCCGGTGTCGCGCTGCGGGGCTTTGTGGAAATTGAAGACTTCCGGGTGACCGAAACTGGAATTCCTCTTCCTCCTCTAGGGAGTTAAATCCTTCGGGCCCCCACCATGGATCGTGAAGATCTGGTCGTACACGTCAATAGCCCCTATTTCTTTGGCAGGTAGGTACCGCTGAAGCTTACCCTTCTGAATGAGTGATTCGATCGTATTCTTTAGAGCCACGTAGAGATTTATATTATGCCCGGCATCCTGATGATACGTACAGACTCTTCCGGTATCCTGTTGGGTAAGTTTGCTCTTCGGGAACTTTCTAGGCAGCGGTCTCGGTATCTCATCCTTGTTCTCGTTCCAAATTGTTTTGTATGAAGCATTTAGGACGGTAAATATGGTAAATACCTCATACCGGGGTAGAGGTGGTGTTCGTGTGCCCTGTTGTGCCCTTTCCTCATGGCGGGCCCGACCGGTTACATAACCGCTAAACCTGGACGAAGATTCTCTGCTTCTCTTACTCGTGTTGTGGGGTGACCGGTCCTGATCATGGACCCATTCCCTTTTTCGTGGCTCATCCCTGACCACCGGGGCCGGGTTGGAGACCCTTCGCTCTGGTCTGACGTTATCCCCGTATGTTTCAAATTCGGCTTGAGTGTGTCTGATGGCTGTAGCCATTAGCTCGTCGTAGCTAGCTGGGGGGTGATGGTTAATCCCGTAGAGAAACTCTCCGGGCCTTAAGCCCCTCCTGAATGCTAGTCCGCCAGTTCCTTGTTGAGGTCCCTGCACTTAGCGGTAGCTGCCTGCCATCGGTTAACAAAGGACTTTAATGTTTCATTTTCCCCCTGCTGAACCTTCAGTAGCCCATTCGGGGTATGTATCCCATCAGTGTGTAAGATGAATCGGGCTACGAACTTGTCCGCGAGCTCCATAAAATTTCCTACAGAACCGGCCGGCAATTCGTAGAACTAACTCAAAGCTTCCCCTAAAAGCGTTTCCTAGAACATGTTGTAACACACCTCATCAGTGTATCCCTTGGCGCTTGTCTGTGACCGGAAAGCCTGTAAGTGTTGGTACGGGTCCCCAATTCCCTTATAGTCACTCTTCAGCGGCTTTGTTACGTTCGTCCGAACTGCACCTCTAACCTACTGGGTGAAAGGACCCGGACGGTCTTCATAAGTGGTCAAGGGCCTCCAGGTGTCCCTATTCTCTGCTGCCTCTACCCTTGCCTGAAGGGCATGCAAAGAGTTGCTTACTTGCAGGAGCAACTCCGTGTTCAGATCAGTTACCGGCAGCTCACTTTGAATTGGTTGAGGCAAAAGTGGTGGCAGGTGCCTCAGGCTATCGGTATCCGGACCATCCGGTGACGGCTTCCCGTGGACGGAGTTGTTGCGAGGCAGGTTACTTCCGTAACAGGGGCGGTATTCACATCTGTCGCTACCTGGGATGCTCTAGCGAAGGCCTGGGTGAGTGCCTCATTATGCTGATGCCTTCTGTCTAGTGACCGGGCGAGGGCAGTGTTTTCATCTTCCAGCTCCTGCAGTCTCTGTTGCGAAAGGAGGTTAGTCTCCTTATCGATCCACTGTTGTTCCCGATCGATCCTGCCTTGTTCCCGGAAGGCTGCAATCTCTGCTCGCATGGACTCCAATTCCGAGACCGGGGCCATTTGGTCCCTGATGGCTGGTGGGTCACCTGTGCTCTGCGGGTCCAAGAATCCAAGACCATTCGCTTCTCTTCCAACATCAGGCGTCTCTACTGACGAGGTGCCCAGAGTGAATATTAATGCCCGAGCGACACTTCTGGCTTCACCTGCCGTTTCCTCCCGCTCGGTCATGCTCCACCCCAATCTGGCCCGCCAATGTTTCTGGTGGCTTTCTCCGGGTACCTCACACAGAATGCTATACCTCCTGGGGTACCGACCTAACACCTAAATCATGTACCAAGAACACAACGTTAGAGGGGTAAACTGTACCGAACTGTTTACGCCTCTCCGATGCCTGAGTGAGTTACAAGTATATATATGTGAACCGAGTAATAATGGATAAAGGAGTTCTTCCCATCAAATGGTTGTTGTGCTGATCCTTATGTACTAGTAGAGCCTGGGGGAGGAGTTCCCCATCCTCTTGATGTGGGACATAGGTTATTCCTGTAACAATCTTCTATCATGTAATTTGATGGGCTGTGTTGCCAAGTACTGGGCCTCGGATGTCCGGTGCGACCACCCTTCCGGGCCTCGCCATGGTAGGATGTGAACCCGGGCCATGGCATGGCATCTGGCTGTCCCTTACGGGCCCCAATTCAGTGCCAAACCTTGTGTACTCTCTAGTATGTTCACGAAGCAAGTATCCTACATAAATTCTCCAGGGTCCCAAATCCAAGCCCATAGAGAAATCTAGCCCAACATAAAATTGAATTGGACCCCACAGCAGCCCAATCTTCTGAAGGCCAGATCTGATATGGACACCCAGCACCAGGCACGCAAACATGGCCACCGTCCGTCAGCCGCCCACAACTTCGTCTGCTTCCAGCAAAGCCACCAAAAGACACGCCATCAGCCTCCCTGGATTAAGGATCCGGTCAGCCAAGCCCTCGACTCGGGTACCAATATCATCACTGACCACATCGCCAACGCCATTAGTAATCCTACATCGCTCTGTACTGCCGCAATAAATTGCCCAGTACTGCGATCAAATATCCTCCAATCACTGTAAGAACGAACGTGCCGCCCTAGCCCAAACCCGGATCTCCTCCCCTGATCACTGAAGCATCCCTGCTGCCGACGCAGCCTGATGCTGAGGCAACCAATGAGCCCTGCCAAGCACAGGGCAGCCCCCGATTCCTCAAAGCAAGAATTGGAGCGATCTAGTGGAGGGGATGACCTCCCTGTAAGCCGCCCAAAGGAAGCGGCGCTAGGTTTTCGAGAGAAAAAAAACTCTCGACTCGTATGGTTCTCGTATAACTATCATTGGGTTCAAAACATGAGATAGAAACAATATAATGATAATGATTTGTTCCATTTTATGTCTCAACACTCTCCCTAAAGTTGGAAAGTGAATATTGTGAACTCCCAACTTGCCAACAACATATTCAAAAGAAGATTTGCCCAAAGTTTTGGTGAAGATATCTACAATCTGTTGTTAGGAAGGTGTAGTGTGTAGGCTGTCTATATCTTCCTTGACTTTATGTATTGCCGCACCACATGGTAATCTAAGTCAATATGCTTGGTTCTCTCATGAAATACTGGATTTGCTGCAATATATAGCGCTAATTGATTGTCACAATACAATCTTGCCGGGCTTGAATAATCAATGCCAATATCTTTCAAAATATATTGTAGCCAAACAAGCTCACAACTAGCTTATGCATTAACCGATATTCTGCTTCTACGGTTGATCATGCAATTGTACCTTGCTTCTTTGTCTTCCAAGAAATTAAGGAAATCCCCAAAAATGTGCAATACCTAGTGACTGACCTTCTTGTGGTTGGACAACTAGCTTAGTTTGAATCTAAAAGCATTTTAATTCGAGAGGATTGTCCACTAAAAATAAGAGTTCTTGTCCTGCAGTTCCCTTCAAATAATGTAGGACCAGAAGTGCAACTTCTAAGTGTGGCTTTCTTGGTTGGTGCATGACATGGCTTAATATATGGAGAGAGAATATAATATCAGGCCGTGTTACTGTAAGATAAATGAGGCGTTCTACTAACCTTCGGTAAGGGATCATGTAGCAATTCTCCATTAATTAGTAGTAGAAAGTTTCAAGTGTTGCTCTATAGAAAACCCAACAGGACATGCTCTATGAAGTCCAGCATCATCATTCACATCTAAGGCATAGTTTCTTTGAGAGATGAAAAAATTCCTCTCTTAGAGTATGCCACATCTATGCCCAAAGAATATATCAAATAACCAAGATCTTTAATGCAAAAGCATTGGTGAAGGAAATCCTTCAGAGACTAGATAGACGTAAGATTATTTCATGTAATTACAATGTCATCCACATAAATCATCAAGATGGCAGCAAATGAGGAGTTAGTGGACCTGGTAAATAATGAATAATCAGCTAAGGATTGTTTGAAACCAACTTCTTGAAGGGCAATAGTAAATTTCTCAAACCATTTCCTGGATGCCTGTTTTAAACCATATAATGATTTATTTCTTTGACATACCAAATTCTCCTTTTGTTGACTAAATCCAGGAGGTAGGAGCATGTAAACTTCTTCATCCAAGTCACCATGGAGGAATGCATTTTGAACATCAAGTTTATGAAGAGGACAATGACACACAATTGCATAGCAAGCAAACACCTAAAAGTGAATAACTTTGTTGTAGGAGAAAAAGTCTCTTTGTAGTCGAAACCTTCTTTTTTAGTATAACCTTTAGCCAATTGCTTTAGCCAATGCTCAGATTATTACTCAGTTTCGCCCAATTGCTTTAGCCAATTTTCTCTTCAAGATTATTCCAAAGATTTTGGCTTATCGCTTGGGGTCTATTGCTACACGTATAATCTCTCCTGAGCAATTTGCTTTTTTGCCTGGTAGGCGAATTAATCAGTGTATTGGTATGGTTTCTGAATGCTTCAACTTACTGGACCGAAAGGCTTATGGTGGTAATGTGGGTATCAAAGTGGATATAGCAAAGGCTTTTGACACTCTGAATTGAGATTTTGCTCCGAGTTTTGAGCAACTTTGGGTTCTCTCCCATTTTCACCAGTTGGGTCAATTCTATTCTTCATTCGGCAAGGCTATCTATTTTAATCAATGGCTCTCCCCAAGGTTTTTTCACTTGTGCTCGTGGTGTTAGACAAGGAGATCCTCTCTCTCCACTTTTATTTTGTCTTGCGGAAGAGGTTCTTAGACAGGGACTATCCTTACTTCTCCAAACCCGTCAATTGAAGCCAATATCTTTTCCTAGGAACTGCACTCCACCTTCTCCTGTGTTATATGCAGATGACCTCGTGGTGTTTTGCCGTGGGGACAAACGCTCTCTTACCCGTTTGCTTGGATTTTTGGATAGTTATAGTGCAGCTTCAGGGCAATTTATTAATGCAGAGAAAAGTATTTTCTATCTTGGAGCTAAGTCTCGACACAAGAAAGCTGCAGTTCAATGTATATTGGGTTTTCATGCAGGGCGTTTACCTTTTATTTATTTGGGGGTTCCTATATTTTGTGGAAAGCCCCGCAGTTGCCATCTCCAAGTTATAGCTGGTATCAATGGCCTACATATCTTGTGAAAAAGTTATCTACATGGGCGTGTAATTTTATATGGCCTGGTAATATTGCGACTCGGAAAATTGTCACTGTTGATTGGACACAAGTTTGTGCTCCGAAAAAAGAAGGCGGGATTGGTATTCGTAACCTGGCAACTCTTAATTCCGCTGCTGTTTTGAGGTTTGCATGGGACTCTCTCACTTCTTTGACTCAATAGGGTGTTTATATGCGGACCCGTTACCCTTTATTATCTAGGACCACAGTGAGTTATCAAAAATCTTCAATTTGGCCAGGTTTCCGTTCTATTGCTCCTCATATTACCCAACATTGTCGTTGGATTATTGGAGATGGTCACTCAGTGTCTTTTTGGAAAGATAAATGGCTTCAAGACCCTATTTTGGAAATATTGGGAGTTTCAGATTGGTCAGTGTTCAGTGATTTACGAGTGGCAGATTTCATCTCAGATCATTCTTGGCAACTTCCTCCTTTTTTCCTAGATACCTTTCCAGACTTGTACAGCAAAATTTCTGATATTTGCCTCCCTTTAGACACGGAACCTGATCTGCTCATTTGGGAGTCTACAGCCTATGGAGAGTTAACTTTCTCTGATTGCTATAACTTGCTTAGACGACACTTTATTTTGAGAGACTGGGCTTCTACTATTTGGCGTTCTTTCATCCCTCTGCGCTATTCTTTTTTGGCTTGGAGGATTCTCTTTGATCGCTTGCCTACTGATGATCGGCTTAAAAGAGGTGGGATTCCGATTGTGTCCATCTGTCAATTATGTAATGGTTCTGCAGAGTCAACTTTGCATTTATTTTTACGTTGTTCTTTTTCCCAACGACTTTGGGGATGGCTGGCAGCTCAGTTTGGAACCTCACTTCCTATATGTGGCTCTCTGTTGGATTTCTGGTATGGTTTTTGTCATAAGGCTTTTTCCCCTCAGCTTTATAATTTGTGGTTAGCAGCTAGTTTGCTTACTTTCATGGAAATCTGGAAGGCGCGAAATAGACTTAGGTTTGATAATCGATCCCCTATTTTTTCTACGTTGTGTTGTTCAATTATGGCATGGATTCGACAATTTGGTTCTCTTGTTCCTGGTTACTATAAGGGTGTTCTTGATTCCCGACTATTATCTTCCCTTGGGGTGTGTCCCAAGCCCCGTAAAGCGCCCAAGATTCACCATGTTATATGGCAACCTCCTCTCTTCCCTTGGGTTAAAGTTAACACCGATGGTTTGGCGAAAGGTAATCCTGGTCCTGCAGCTTGTGGAGGAGTTTTTCGTGATGCATCTGGGGTTTTTTTAGGGAGTTTTTGCCAATCTCTAGGTTGCAATTCATCTTTTTATGCTGAACTTTATGCGGTTATTGTGGCTATTGAAGTTGCTTTCACTAGAGGTTGGCTTACTCTATGGTTGGAAAGCGATTCTATTAGTGTGATAGCGTCTATTTCCTCCAAGTCTTTCTCTCCTCCATGGGACTTGAGAGTGAGATGGCAAAAATGCTTGAAGAAAATTCAACAAATGCAATTTCGTAGCACTCATATTTTCAGAGAAGGGAATGCAGCAGCGGACAAGATGGCAAATTTAGGTGTTTCAAGTGACTCGTTTACTTGGTATGCTAGCCCTCCTGCTGAGCTTCACAGGTACTTGCAAGCTGATTTTTGGGACTCCCAAATTATCGTTTTTCATTTTGATAAATGGTTGCTTATTTAATGCCTGCAAGTGGCATGAAGAAGGAAGTTATTATGGTTGCCGAGATGATCCTGTTGGTTTGTTATTATTGCTCACGCGTTGTCAGAGGCTTATATTTCTGGGAAGTTGTGCGCAAGGTTAGCTACATGATCAACTGCATGAAGCTACAAGGGAAAATTTGGCATATTTTGGGTGCTAGCCTTTTAATTTCATGGCTGTTTCTTTCTTTTAGAATTGTACATGAGGGGGAAGTTCCCCTTCTCTCCTCTTTCGTTGACTTTTTTCTTCTTTATTTGGACTTTGTATTTTTTTTCTCTTTATTATTAACAAATTGAATAGGGGGACGGGCGGTGGGTTCCCAGAGTGGGGCAGACCCTTCGCCTTCGGGTTTAAGGGTAGGACAAGTTCCCTACATCGTCTGCCTCTGAGGAGCTAATATCGCCTAATCCCTTATTCTTAAAAAAAAAAAAAAAGTATAACCTTTCGAGACGAGGTGTGGCTTATAACGCTCAATTGAACTATCAGAGTTGTATTTGATATTGTAGACCCATTTTCTTTCCAATAGGCAAAAATGTGAGTGTTCAAGTCTAATTTTGCTCAAGGGCTTGTATCTTCATGTTCATCGTCTTACGCCATTTAGGATGTGTCTCAGCTTAGGCAAATGAAGTGGGCTTATATTTTGAGAAATAGAGGCTACAAAAGAGTGGTGAGTGGAAGATAGTTTATGATAGTTAAGAAAATAAGAAAGTGGGTAACGAGTGCTTTTACTTTTTGTAGAAGTGGAACCCAAGGAAGATATTAGATTGGAAGAAGTCTGGTAACAATGGAAATCTTTAAGAAGAACAGACTAATGGCGAACTCTCTCAGAACGACGAGTTGGTTCTGGTGGTGATGGTGATAGAGATGGTAGGATAGCAAAATGGTACTGCAATCCCTTCTGTGGGTAACAAAGAATGAGGACTTGCAGGTAGGATCGAAAGAGGGCTTTCAATCCTTAATGGTGATGACTGGAGTAAAGGCTAAATGTTTTGCTGAGAAGGTGGTATTGTGGGCAGTGAAGAGGAATCTGAAGTTGGCTCTTCATGGAGGGGTAACGGTAGGACTGTGTCTTCTGATGTAAGAATATGATTATCTATTTAAAATGGAAACTATCTTCATGGAAAAAAAAAACATCTCTACTAGAAAAGAATTTGTGAGTGGTTGTAAACAATAAGCTTTCTACCCAAAAGGATAATCAACAAAAATACACTTTCGCGCTTTATGATCAAATTTGTGCAAATGTGTAAGATTAGCGGCATAACAAAGACAACCTTAAATGCCCCGGTCCTGAAATTTGACTAAAACATTATTATTGGATGAATTAGATTTCAAATAACACAAGTGAGAAATCTACAAAAATAAAAAGATAACAAGTATACCAACTAATAAATCATGTAAAGTACTCCAAATAGTGCTTACAACCTTTTGTTAAACAACAGACATTGAAAAAGAAAATTTTAGTCTCCAAATACTCGCTTTACAGTCTCTTGAATGACCTGCAAACACAATTAAATGAAGAATGAGCAAAAGCACCTTAGTGATTGACTCAAGTAAATATCATTCTCGAATACCACTAGTGTAACAATAATCAAGAAATCAAAGCTGTTAAATAAACACCATGCAGGAACACACTTTTAACAAAGTTGTCTCACAACAAGTCAATGAGATATTAATGGTTTAATAACCAACACACACCCACGTGAAACACAATGAACACAAGATCAAAAATCTTTACCGAAGAGTTGCTAAGGTAATCCATAAATCAAATTAGGATGTCACTTCAACCCACTCACTTAATAATATTAAGCTGCAAACACTACACCAAAAACGTTAACACACAACACTTTTTGCACAACGAAAAAAAAAAGTGTTGTGTGATGAAGAAAAGTGAATCACACAACACGTTTAGTAAACTTACGTTGTATAAGGTGGTTAAAATTCTGAAGTTTTTGTTTAGAAGGTCATTGCACAACGGTTACAAGAATAATCTGTTATGTGAATGAAAAAAAAAA
>BDJD01005694.1:50452-65787 GCA_002564525.1 Rosa multiflora
TTGCAGGCACGTTTGCAGCAGGTATATGTGATCTTGTCACTTTAGCGATATCAGAAAATGCGTCAGGCATAAAGTCTACTACTTTCTGAAGATCGAGAATTCTCTGCACTTCAATTTCAGACTGTGCAGTTCGGGGATCAAGATGAGACAAAGTGGGGACAAACCACTACAATTCCTGTCGTTCCTGTTGAACATTATTGTTTTATCTCCCCCTAACGATGGGAAGATTGTCTCATCAAAGTGACAATTCGCAAATCTTGCGGTAAATTGATCGCCTGTCAAGGGTTCCAAATAGCGGATAATGGTTGGAGAGTCATATCCAACATAAATGCCCAATCATCTTTGAGGACCCATTTTGGTGCGCTGTGGCGGCACAATTGGCACATAAACTGCGCACCCAAATATGCGTAAGTGTGAGACATCAGGCTCATATCCAGTAACCATCTGGGAAGCAGAAAAGGGTTGAGTGGCAGTAGACTTCAGACGAATTAGTACAGCTGCATGCAATATTGCATAGCCCCAAGCAGAAACAGGGAGATTGGTGCCCATAACCAATGCTCTAGCAACCATTTGAAGTCTTTTAATGGTGGCTTCTGCGAGACCATTTTGGGTGTGAATGTGAGGAACAAGGTGTTCAACCTCAATCCCAATGGACATGCAATAGTCATCAAAAGTTTTTGATGTAAACTCTCCACCATTGTCAAGACGAATTGACTTAATGGGATGATCACGGTGGTGAGCCCTTAACTTAATGATTTGTGCTAGGAGTTTAGCAAATGCAGCATTTCTAGTGGACAAAAGCATGACATGTGACCAACGTGTCGATGCATCAACCAACACCATAAAATATCTAAATGGTCTGCAAGTTGGTTGGATAAGTCCACAAATATCACCTCGGATTCGTTGCAAGAATGGAATATTTTGTTTAGTGTCCTTTGCATAGGATGGTCTAGATCCTAATTTTACTAAAGAGCAGGCTTTGCAAAACGAAAGATTGGCTTTAGAAGCAACCATGGAAGAATCCGATTGAGCCACGAAGTCACAATTGACTTTAGAAGTATAGAAATGAACCAAGGAGGCATTAGTGGTGTCAATACCACTGTTGGGCCGCAGGGGGTAGGCTGCTCTGGCCCTACATTGGACCGAATTTTTGTTCTGACTTCTTTTTGTTTTGAAAAATGGATGTCCGTCTGAAGTCTTTAGTATACGGATCATCATATCACGACCTGGGTGTCCCAGACGATCGTGCCAAAGCCTATATGTGTCAGAATCCCATAAGTCATCTCTCATGACATGGTTGGATTCAATGACTTGAATAGTGGTTGCATACAACCCACTAGAGCGACACATGAGTTTCTCCAATGCTCGTTTAGGTCCGTAGTCATTAGAGATGATGCAAAGGAACTCTTGTTCATTCTCACAATGTGTTTCCACATGAAAATCATTGGTTCTTATATCTTTAAAACTCAATAGGGTCCTTCCAGCCCTAAGAGCATATAGAGCTTCGGTGACATTAATACTTGTGCCATTTGGCAACATAAATTGAGCTGGTCCTCGACCATGAATCAATTGTGATGGTCCAGCCATCGTTGTCACAGAAGATCGACTAGGCGTCATGCATAGTAATAGTTGCCTATGTCGCAATATAGTATGTGTGGTGCCACTATCAACAAGGCATTCCAACTCTCCAGAAAACATACTGAAAAAAAATAATAATAAAGTTTGAAATTAAAAACATGTCCATGACATTGAATAATACGATACTTTATTAATAAATGTAGCCAATGATTACATCAAATGTTCCAAAAAGGTCTAATCCAAAACAAAGAAAATCAAACTGAGACACATTGTAGTCACTCTATCCGTTTGGTAACTCCAATCAAATATGACCAGGAACATACTGAAAAAAAATAATAATAAAGTTTGAAATTAAAAACATGTCCATGACATTGAATAATACGATACTTTATTAATAAATGTAGCCAATGATTACATCAAATGGTCCAAAAAGGTCTAATCCAAAATAAAGAAAATCAAACTGAGACACATTCTCACTCTATTCGTTTGGCAACTCCAATCAAATATGACCAGGAAAGTAGAGAGAGAGGTTGGTGGAGTGAGGCTCGCTTAAGTACTAATTATCTCAATGACTTTCCTAGACATCATATTTTATTGGGTACACCACATAAGAAAGAGTTAATACAATTGTCATTTATTGACAATTACATGATTCTTGAAAAATAAAGAGGACTATTTCTAATCAAAGTCTGCAGCATCCTTGTGCATTTCATCTTCAGCTTTGAAGTCCTCTATGGTGAGATTAACGTCTCCACCATTTTCTTCTTCTTCTTCTGCAAGGTACACTTCGTGCTCCTTCAGGTCCCTGTATGCCCTGTATCTTGAAGCTAGTTGCTCACCATTGCTTGAATTAATGCTCAATTGATCCACATCGATGACACTCATCATTGTGGTTGCCTCCCTTTAATCGAGGTGCACGTTGCGGGCGTTCCCTAGGAGGGTTGGTGCCACCACCATGACCCATGGCGCCACCATTACGGCTAGGGATACCACGACCCTCTCTCCCACGTGGCATTACCACCACGTGTATCCGCACCAAACTTGCGGTTTCCTTCCTGGTTAGGGCGGTTATATGGGCCCATACATCCCTCATGTCCCCCATTCTTAAGGTACCGCTCCTTACACCCTCCTTTGGGTACATTATAATTCGCCTCATGAACGCTTTTAGTTCCAATGGGCCTTGAATTATAATTCCTCACGAGTATGTTATCATGTTTCACAGCTACAGATATAACATTAATAAGCTGATGAAACCTCGTGATCCGTCCAGCATTGACTTCAGTACGGTATTGCTTTGATACCACCATGGCTGAAACAAGGAAGGTGGAGAGAGTTTTCTCAATTATCTCTTGCTTTATGACAGGTTGTCCACAAAACCTCAACATGGACTATATGCGAAGCGCTTCTGAATTATATTTAGCAACAGACTTGAAATCAGTAAAGTGCAGATTATTCCATTGAACCTTCAAATCAGGGAGGAGGGAATCTTGGACATTACCAAAACGCTCTTCTAGTGCTACCCATAGCTCTCTTGCATTCTTATTCGACATATACTCCAATCTCAGTGCCTTGTCCATATGGCGTCGCATCAAGATAACTGCTTGAGCATGCTTTGTAGGTGTTCGCACAAACACAAGATCCGGGTTGGGCGCCTGGATTATGGGTAATATTCCCTTTGAAGTGAGATGGTTCTCAACATCGGCTACCCAACTGTGGTAGTCCGAGCCTGTTGAGTCAAGCATGGGAAAATCGAGTCTAGGTTCATTCGACATCCTAAAAATAAGAAGAGAAGATATATTAGTTTCGGAGTTAAACTTCCACGAAAACTAAAATAATAAGATTTCCGAGCTATGCTAACAAGAAATCAATTTCCAATAATCTCTTTTGGATTAGACCAAACAATGATGTTTTAATATGGTCACAATTTGATGCTTGCGGACGCTCTTAGTCCAAGCATTATGAACACTCTTAGTTCATACGAATGCTCTTAGTTCGTTTAATTACGAACACTCTTAGTTCATACGAACACTCTTAGTTCGTTAAGCGTGAATCCCCACAATTTAGCTTTGTTAAATACTCAAAACCATTTGGCAACATATATTTCAATATTCTGCAGAAAATAAAAGGAATTTAAATAGAAGAAAGCAGCAACTTTAATTACAAAAACTTACGTGATTGTTCTTGGCTTGAGGACACGTGCGTGTTGGAGCAGGCTTGTTTTTTTTTTTCTTTGGACCATTTGTTCTTTGGGCTTTCCTCTTTTTTTGTTTTACAATATAACAGTAGTATCAAAATCAAGTAATTTACACCAGTACAATTATATTATCAAATATTGACTTCATCACAGTTCAAGGATTTATGGTTTATTATTGCTCCATTACTTTATCTGAAACAATATGTGATTAATCTGCTAAATCTTTTTGATGAAAGAAAGGGTTCCACTTTACTAGAGGTTAAGAAAGACCAATAGGCACAATGTACTAAAATTCTATTTTTTACAGGTATCCATTCTAACATCTTATTCTTCAATATTTTTTTGTTGTGCATATGTAGAGTTCATTGTGGTTTAGTCTTCTAGCTCTTTTGTTTGATCTAATTCATTAGTTGGAAGTTGGGGTTTTGAATGAGCTTTATGTAAATCTCAAGCTCTCAGAGCTTTGTATATCCTCTCACTCTCACCACTTTGTCATCAGCCTAGGCTTTGCAATCGTCAACAGTTTTATCATCTCAATTCAATTTGAATTTGTGATGAATGATAATGGTCAGGTGGACACACACACACAACAGTACACCAAGTAAAAGCCACTAATAATTCTTATACACAAAGTTTCAAACCAAACATTTCGGTACACGAAATCTGAAACTAGACCCACTATTAGTACACGACGTCAATTTTTGACACCAAAATATCCATTATGCCCTCAGTTCTTTTTTTTTTTTAATAATTTTTTTTCTGTTATTTGTTTTTCCTTCGTTTTATCTCTTTCTTCTTTCTTCTTCCGGGCTCACTCCCTTGCTTCCAACGCCGCCTTCCTCACCTCGCATAACAGAAAAAAAAAGACTCGAGTCATTTATAAACGAAGGAAAAAAAAATAACATATAAAAAAAATTATTAAAAAAAAAGAACTGAGGGTATAATGGACATTTTGATGTCAAAAATTGACATCGTGTACTGATAGTGGGTCGAGTTTCAGATTTCGTGTATCGAAATGTTTGGTTTGAAACTTTGTGTATAAGAATTATTAGTGGCTTTTACTTGGTGTACTGTTTGCGAAATTTCCCCTATATATATATATTGTTCATCATTCATTTCTACACTTTTCTGTTACATAATTTTTTTTTTCCTTTTTTGGGTACCTTTTTCATGATTAGATTATGATAGAAGAAAAGTTTTGATGTTTTGTTGCCAAAGTGCACAATGATGTTTTGATGGGCACAATGCTGTTTTTGGATTTGAAGAGGACATGCAAATGGAAAAGCTGCCAAAATGCCTCCTACAATAGAGAAAATTAATCAAGAACTTAACAACCAAGAGAATGCTGATGCATTTGATTCTAAGGTAGAACCAGACCAGCAATCTACTGCTATATCTGAAGATAAACTTTTCAACTACAAATTGAATCAAAGCCTTTAAACTTCTTATGGCTGATTCTGCTTAGCTTTTGGCTCTAGATAAAGTGGAAGGAAAGATGGAGTTCTTCATACAGCTTATTTGTAAGTCATACAGACTGTTTATTTTGGGAATAGTTAAAACTTTTAGTTATTGGCATATTCAAACTTAGTAATTTGTATTTTGTTGCACCAATGGATCATGGTATTTGTAACATATAGGTTGTTGCTGATAGATCTTATCTCATTTACCATTTTTTTTTCTGCCAAGTAATAGATCATAAATCATAGGTCTTCTATGGATCATGTCATTTTAATTGAGTTTTCTTAAAAAAGTGTGTATATATTGATGTAGTAAATCGTATGTAGAATTTCTATCTATGTAAGTGTTATATTTTGGATTTATATAAAAAATAGTAGTGCTTGGAAAAAGGGGGAAAAATACACAATAACAAAGAGAAAAGGGATTCAGAATAGCTGTTTCTTTTGGCTTATTCAATCCTAATCAGATAGTCATCAAACTCAAGATTGGTTTGGAATTAGCATCTCCTATCCAATCTAGTCCAGTCTAATCCAGTTTGAAATCCTAATCCAAAATTTTGTTTACTCTACCAAACGCGGCCTTTGTACCATGCACCCTGTAAATTACACTTATGTTGCCAACTCTTATTCTGACCAACTCTTTGTTCCATTTGTCAACAGATGCTGTCCATGGGACCCCTGATGTGCGTAGCTGCTGATCTCAATCTCATTCAAGATATGACGGTCCTGCTGATCGGCACATGTTGCTTGCGCATATGCGTAAGGTAGTTTGGTTTTCAAGTGACTTGTAATATATGTCTGAATTTCTTCCTCATAGAGGAAGTGTGATGGTTATCAGAGCTCTGCTCTTCTCCGAGTGTGCCTTTGGTCCTGCCCCAGCTTAGACAGTGAGACACTCGATGATCGATCCTTGAGACTCCGATCCTCTCTTGTTTGGATTGTGCTTTTCCTTTATGTGCCTTTACTTTGTAACTGTGTGTGTGTGCGCTTGCACTGTTTTTACTGCTTCAGTGTTGTATTTGGTGCTTCTGCGCGTATTACATCTTATTGACGGATGAGGTATTATACTCTAAATATTTAGTCTTTTCCCCTCTCTTCTTTAGTGAAAGAGAGTTATGTAATTGGATATCCAGGTTGCGATCATCCTGAACCTAAGGTGAGCTGCAATTCGGTATTTTTCATTAATATGATCTTCCTAACCTAGTCACTTGACTCCCATACTGCCCAAAACATAGTTTTCCTAATGAACCAGCACATTGAGTGTGTAAAGCTTTGAAAGGGAAGCACTGCATGCAAGCCATTAACTCCATTATCATCAAAGTTAACATTAATAAATCACTTCCGATCGAGTTGCGACTGGCAGTTGAGTTATGATTAATATTTAGGGTTTGAACTTGGGCAGCAGCCTAGAGGAACAAGAGCCCTATAACAAGTACAGGACATCAAGTTCAGTACAGGATATCAGTACAAGAAAAGCAATGAGCCAACTTTGGACCTTAATTAGAAGAAACTGAGCTTAAGCAATAATGGCCTATTCCATGAGCCAACTTTGTATGTCCAAGTATTACTCATCCAGCTCATAGAGGATGCAATGACTCGGGCTAGGTACCTGTGCCTTTCCTTACTACATGAGAGAGGAAGATAAGAGCAACAAGGCTAGGTCCCAGCCTCCTTGGGGGTCCAAATATTACTCATGGGCAGTTGGGTGGCCATAGAAGCATTGCTTTACTCTTGTGTTGTGTTTTAGGGTTGGGCTAGTTTTGTTATCTTTGGGCTTTGTATCTCTTACTGGTTGAATTCATTCTTCGATCATTACCAGAAGACAAAACCAACGTGGAGAAGAAACGAGAAAGATTCATATAATCATTCATCAATTAATTTAATAAATTAGTCAAAAGTTGGAGGTATTTGTATACTATATCCCATTATCCCCTACTTTTATTCCGACCAACTTTTATTATTCTCTTCTTTTCGAAGAGAACTTTTGCAAAAGAACAAAACCGAAAGCAAAGCAGTGGACAACCACGGGCCGCACATTTCAATTGTTGAATTAATAAATCAAAAGCTGGATACAGACGAATTTGTCCGCGATGGCTTTGCCAAAATGTCAAAAACCAACGGCTGAATCAAGCAAACTCAAATTTACAGACTTGAAGAAAAACCAAATATGAACATTAGAACCCAGTATAAATAATGAACAGAAAATCTGGAAAATGCCCGGGAGCTACAAAGTATGGAACTAGCGGATTTCAAAATAAGGTAAGCACATTCTAAACTGAGATTTGGATAGTCTTTTTTACTTCATTTTTTTTTTTTCAAACACTGTTAACAATGCTGACGGACTGATCGGATGGCTCAGATCGCTTAGTTGCCTCAGGAAGCAAGATCTGGGCGACCACCCACCTAGAAGAATTTTCGTCTCCCATAATTGAATCAAATCATTAGATTGGAACGGTGTGGGACTGTGGGGATAAGATGAGATAAGAAGCAATAATTGAAAAAGCTCACTCAGTGATCCAAGTTGGCCAAGCCCCAGAGAATTTGGCTCATTACAAAACTGAGAAACTAGTAAGTAGTAGTACCTTTCACAAGTTGATCTTGTGATCATTAGTCCAAGGATGCAAAATTTCATCATGTTACTATTTTTTTCCTTTCAATTTCAAATGCATTAGAGTTGCCTTTTCTTGTTCTTGTTCGTGTTCGTGATTGTCTTTGCTAGAATGATGCGGAGATCAATATATGTAAGCCTCAGCATAACAGAACGTTTGATCTGATTAATCTCTTCTTAATTTCATATTTCCTGCAGCTTTGTTGCGGGTTGGGAATTGCAGCTTGTTTCGTTGCATCAACGAACTTTAGTTTCACTTTGATTGCTCTACTTCTCCAAGAAGAAAAGCAAAGATCCAACTAAATAATAGGTAATAATGCCTTCAGGCTTCCTAGTTTTCATTTGTCCCTTTTAATTGTCTTATTACACACACACACACACGTTTCTTACTTCTATATTCAACAGGAATGGAGTTTCTTTCAAAGATTGCTGACTACACGATTGAACCTTTTGTACGTCTACTGGGACGACAAGTGGGTTATGTAATTCACTGCAAAACCAACCTTCAAAATTTGCAAGCTAAAGTGGAAGAATTAAAAGCTGCCAGAGAGGCGATAGATAATGAGGTTGCTGAAGCTAAAACAAAAGGGGAAAAGATTCAATCTGATGTCCGGTTGTGGCTGACAACAGCGGGTAAGATCACTACAAAGACAGACCAATTTATGAAAGATGCAAGCCAGGTAAAGCTGAAATGTTTCCATGGATTTTGTCCTAATCTGACTACTCGTCACCAGCTTAGCAGGGAATCAACAAAACTGGTACAGGAGGTTGTTGAACAGTATGAAAAAAAAGGATTAATTTCCCAAGTTTCTTGCGGTATTCTCCGGAAAGAGGTGTGGAGTGTAACTACCGGAGATTACCAGACTCTTCAATCAAGGATATCAGTTGTGAAGGAAATCATGGATACACTGAAAGACTCTGACATTCAGAGGATGGGGGTGTGTGGAATTGGAGGAGTGGGTAAAACCACGTTGGTCAAAGAAGTTTACAAGCAAGCTTCAGAAGATAAACAGTTATTTGACAATGTGGTCATCATATTAGATGTGAAAAGTAATCCAGACCCGGAAGCAATTCAAAAGAAAATTGTTGAAAAGTTGGGCATGGAAATTTCTGTAAATGAAAGGGAAACTATTGATGGAAGAGCGAGTCGTTTATGTGCCAGGATACAAGGCAAAAAGATTCTTGTGATATTGGATGATGTTCAAGAAAAAATTGATTTGGAGGTTGTGGGACTTCCCCGTTTGCCAACTTGTAAAATTTTGGTGACATGTAGAACTGCAAATGTTTTATCTTTTGATAAGATGTCTGCAGATAAAGTGTTTCCTCTTGACCTTCTAGGTAAAGAAGAAACTTGGAATTTGTTTGTGAAGATGGCCGGTGACATTGTTAAACCCAATGGTCGAATAAGAGATGTAGCGATCAAAGTAGCCGAAAAATGTGGAGGCCTGCCCTTGTTAGTCGTCACAGTTGCAAGTGCTTTGAAAGGAAAAAACAAATTAGGTGAATGGAAGGACGCCTTAAGAAGACTTAAAGAGTTTGATAAAGAAGAATTGACGGAAAAGGCATATCTGGCTTTGGAGTGGAGTTATAACCAATTAGATGATAAGCAGCTTAAACCGTTGTTCTTGCTATCCGGAATCATAGTGCAGCAGAACCATATTTATGTGCAATACTTGTTGGAATATGGTGTGGGTTTAGGTTTGTTTACAAATGTGAATACATTGGAAGAAGCATGGAATGCATTGGATACACTGCTTGGAAAGCTTAAAGATTCTTGCTTGCTGCTGGACAGTGATATTGAGGGAGTTGTCAGAATGCATGATCTTGTATGTCATGTTGCTAACCTGATTGCAAAGAGGGATCATCACATGTTATCAATAGAATATGGAAGTGAGTTTGAAGATTGGCCAAATAAGGATTTCTTGAAAAAGTGCACTAGGATCTCTCTCATACACGACAATATTCCCACTCTTCCCGAAATACCTATGGAATGCCCAGAACTCGAGATGTTCTACTTGCATAACACTAATGATGATAACACGGTGCAAATCCCATCCAACTTCTTTAGCAAGATGGAAAAACTTAAAGTGCTGGATTTAACCAACATGGATATACCATCATTGCCTTTATCTCTTCAATACTTGAAGAAGCTTCAAACGTTGTGTTTAGATGGCTGCAAATTGGGAGATATAACTCTACTGGGGCAGCTAACTAGCTTGGAAATTCTTAGTTTTTCAAGATCCAATCTTAAACACTTGCCTAAAGAAGTAAGGCAATTGACTTGTCTTCGGTTGCTGGATTTATCTTATTGCAATAACCTTGAAGTGATTTCGCCTACTGTTATATCAAGTTTGGTGAGATTGGAAGATTTGAGAATGAGAAACAGTTTTAAAAAATGGGAGGTTGAAGGTGGAGGAAGTAATGCAAGCCTTTCAGAGCTGAAGTATTTGTCTCTGCTATCTGCATTAGAAATATGTATTCCGAATGTTGATGCTCTTCCAGCAAACTTGTTCTCCCACAAGTTAGAAAGATTCAATATTTTTATTGGGGATGCGTGGGATGCGTGGGATGCGAGATCTCCATGGAAGAAACTTAGGAATGCGATGATCCTCAACACATTGAAACTCAAGCTTAATAAAGAATTAGATGAAAGCCTAAAATGGCTATTAAAGAACTCTGAAGACTTGTCCTTGGATGAGACGGAGGTTGTTGTTGTCCATGATTTGAATGCCGAAGATTTTGAGAATAAGATACATCTCCAACTCCAAAACAATGTTGATTTTATGGCTATGGTTAACAAGAAGGTATGTTCCTATGTCTTTTTATTTATTTTTCTATGATTAAAACGGGCAGAAAGAGTTGGCTAAAGTTTATTGCCAGGCAACAAATTTTTTGCTCATATTTTGTTATTGATTTAATGTTTTTCTTTTTGAAAGGAAATGATTTTGTTTGTTATTGGCTCAAAAACCATAAGGAATCTAAATTCAATATTTTCAGAATTCATATAGGAGCATAAAATTAAATTCGCGAATGTTCACTTATCTGCTTATCATCTAATAACTCATAGTTTTTTAGCCAAGTATATATATTTATAATAATTATATACATAAATACGTACATATATAAAGAAACACACACACACATATTTTGTTTGTCCCATTTCGTTTATTTTTAAATAAATTTCCTTTGTGGAGGCTCACCATATATATATATATATATATATATATATATATATATTATATAAACGTGTCATGATAATGTACTTGAATTGTAATCTACATGGTCTCTGTCTACGTCTCTCAATTTCATTGTCCATTTTCAAATATGTACATTTTTGTGAAAATAAAGATTGATACAGTCCGGCTACGGTGCGGACGTCCGTACCGTGCAGATGGTACAGATTTCCAGTTTTCCCCGACTTTCCGATCACATTTTCACATCTTAACCGTTCAGTTTTTAGGTCCTAATGTATAGATCACCTCTACAAAGCCAATTTGGTGATCGTTAAGGCATCCAAAACTGCAAATTACAACAATGTACACGAACGGTTCCGGTTCGACAGATTCGGTTCATTCGTGTAAATTGCAGTTTTGGATGCCTTAACAATCATCAAATTGGCTGAAATTTTGTAGAGATGATCTATAAATTAGGACATAAAAACTAAACGGTTAAGATCAAAATATGTGATCGGAAAGTAGGTGAAAACCGGAAATCTGTACCGAAATTTCAGTACGGACATCCGCACCTGAGAAAAATCTTATATATATATATATATATGTCTGTGTGTGTGCGCGCGCGCGCGTACTGATTGGGACCCGGTTTCTAAAATTTCGCAACTACCATTCATTTATTAAATTAAAAACCCAAAACACTGCTTCATATATGTGCACTGATTAGTCAGCCATACAGACACGTGAAACATGTGCCCTACTTAAGAATCTCTCCATATATAAATTTTCAAAATATATGTATATATATGTGTGTGTGTGTGTATATATATATATATATATATATATTATAGAAATGTCTCATGATAATGTACTTGAATTGTATACTACATGCAGGTCGTGTTGCCCAACTTAGCAACTTTGTCGGTGCATGGATGTGATAATTTAAAATTTTTGTTCTCATTTTCCATGGCTAAAAGTCTTGAACAGCTCACACATCTGAAGGTAACCGCCTGTAAACTCCTGCAAGAGATTGTATCATCGACAAGAGAAGGCGGTGAGGACAATATGAATGAAATGTTTTCTAAACTTGAAGTTTTGAAGCTTGAAGAACTTCCAAACCTCGCTAGATTCAGCACAGGAAATTATATTGAGTTTCCGTCATTGAAAAAATTAGAGGTAGAGGATTGTGACAATCTAGGGGTATTCATTGGTGATGAAGTTTCTATGAGTAGTAAAGACACCAGAAGCTGCAAAGAAATTGAACAAAGGATCTTGGAAGAGGAAGAGAACCTTGAAGTCAAGAGTGAGACTGTTGTGAAATACTCCCTCTTTAACGAAAAGGTCTCTGTCTACGTCTCTCAATCTTTCATTTTTCATTTTCAAATATGTACGTTTTTGTGAAAATAAATATTGATATATATATATATATATATGTATATATATATATATATATATATGTATGTATGTATGTATGTATGCAGGTGGGATTTCCTATCTTGGAAAGATTGAGCATCAAGGGGATAAGGGAGTTGAAGGCGATATGGCACGTCCAACAATCTCAAAACTCTTTTTGGAGACTCAAGCAAGTTGAGGTTCGGGAATGTGACAATCTAATAAGTTTATTTCCGCCTAGTGTCATGAGAAGATTGGATACGCTGGAAACCTTGGAGATACGGAACTGCAAATCACTAGAAGTGGTATGTGAGGAAATTGTTGTTGCAGAAGAGGAACAAGAAGTTGTAGAAACAACACCTTCTCCATTTGTATTTCCAAAAGTAACATCCGTGGAGTTGAGGAATCTACCTCAACTTACGGGTTGCATAAATGCTTCACAGTGGCCATCACTCAAACGATTGGAGGTGGAGGGATGTGATAAAGTGGGAATTTTTGCCACAGAATTTTCTCACTTTAGAACGAAATATGAGATGGAACCTCTAATGACGTCTCAAAAGCCACTATTTCTAACCGACAAGGTACATGTACTTTTACACTGCTAGCTTTAATGAAACCGTCTTTACAATTTTTCCAAAGTTAAAAGAAGCTTCGAACTTCTTAGTTGTTGAAATATCATTAATTTGGTGCATGCATGTTGACTCTTTCTAAATTCTTTGAGTTGTGTTCCTTTTTGGACTGAACTTACTTTCCCATATATTTTTATTAATAATTGATGCAATTAATCGATACTCGGGATTTCAATCAATAGATATATTCATGTCAATTGAAGTATCCGCTAGCTAGCCTAAGCAATATTACATTTTATGATTTTGAATTTCCTTAATCTCAGGATTCGTTCCTCGACTTGGAACACTTACCATTGTTTGGCATGGAAATTTGGGATGGACCACCCCCAGCGGATCAGTTGGTGTTTGGCAAATTAAAATCAATCTGCTCTTATGGGAATTGTGCACCTTTCTCCAAGCAAGCTTCGGTCCTTTTCCTCCAGAGATTACAAAATCTTGAAGAAATTGAAATGGGAGACAACTCTTACGAAAGAATTAGTGGTTGCACTACTAGCGAAGAAATACATGATGATGCAGTTGGGAGTGGGACCCTCCCCCGTGTAAGGAGTTTGACGCTGTCCCGTATGGACCAACTGATGGATCTAGAGAACGACAACTCCCAATCACTACTTTTTCCAAATTTGGAAACCCTTCAGCTGTGGTTTTGTTCCAGATTAAAAAGTATAGTCATCCGCAATATCCTTCCGGAATCTTACAACTTTGAAAGTATTGTTGTGTGATGGATTTGAATATATAACAAGTTATTCAGTGGCTAAAAGCTTAGTGCAACTCAAAACATTGGAGGTGGACTCATGTCAAAGTGTTGTAGTGATAGTGGCAAGCAATGTGGGAGACGATGATGCTGATGATGCCCCTGGAAATGAGATTGTTTTCAGCCACTTGCAACATTTGAGTCTAGGTGGTCTACCAAGGCTACAAGGCTTTTCCTCCGAAAATTGCACAGTCAAATTCCCATCCTCCGTGACCTTATGGGTATATTTATGCCCGATTAAGTTGAAGATTTCCCCTGATGGGGTCCTCCTAAAAGTAATAGAGGATCAATGTGAGCAAAAAGGAGATGATGACGTTGATAGTGATGATGATGATCAACAGAAAAATGATGTTGAATCAGTAAGCTGTTATCCACTTGAGTAATATCTTTTTAATAATCATTACCATTATTTTACAGATTTTCAATATCTTATCATCCTTTTAATGTAATATCACTAATATGTAATTATTAATTAATATTAGCTTATCAAAATAAATAACAATTATATAGTTAGTTCGCATGTTGAAATAAATGTTGTATGTTTATTTGCAAGGCTCGGAGGACTCCTAAAATATCATCAGAAGAGCCTGCTCTCTAGATGCTTCAACAGTACCCATTTCAAAATTGGTAAGCACCATTCTTTCATGTACTATTATTATTCATTAACTAGTGTACATATAGTACCATGCATCCTATAAATTACACTTATGTTGCCAACTCTTATTCTGACCAACTCTTTGTTCCACTTTCAACAGATGCAGTCCTCGGCACCCTTGATGTGCGTAGCTGATCTTAATCTCGTTCAAGCTATGCCGGGCCTGCTGATCGGCACATGCTGCTTGCGCATATGCATAAAGTAGTTTTGATTTTTAAGTGATTTGTAAATATAAGTCTGATTTTCTCCCTCATAGAGCAGTGTGATGGTTATCAGAGCTCTGCTCTTCCAGAGTGTGCCTCTGGTGCTGCCCAGCTTAGACAGTGAGACACTCGGTGATTGATCCTTGGGACTCCTCTCTTGTTTGGATTGCGCTTTTTCTTTATGTTTCTTTGCATTGTGTGCGTGCTTGCACTGTTTTCACTGCTTCTAGTGTTGTATTTGGTGCTTCAATTCTTTGTATTATGGCTTACTGATAGATGAAGTATTATACACTAAATATTGAGTAGACTTTTCTCCTCTCTTCTTTAGTATTATACACTTTTACGCAAGCGTACGTATCATTGTCAAAATAGGGAAATATTATGCCCAAAGTTTATCGTACCACGGGGATTAGTGGCTAACCCACAATCCTTGGGTAATCGGAAATAAAGACACTTAGCAAACAAAGAAAAGAAATAAGAATAAAATAAAGTAAAATAAAATATTTACAAGGCACTAAGCCTCGGCAATGCTCGGCTTAGCTCGCACTAAGCCTAATCAAAGCCACTAACTTGTAGCCCTAATGAGTTATGCACAATGGAAAGTAGAATTTTGTTTAGGAGTTTTGAATTGGGAATTAACGAAATTAAATGCAAACTAAAATAAAAGCAAACAACTAATTATCAAGCAAGAAATTAAA
>BDJD01005695.1:13298-27281 GCA_002564525.1 Rosa multiflora
TGGACCCCTAGTTCCCGGGCGATCTGCAGACCTGCTATGAGTGTCTCGTATTCTGCGGAGTTGTTGGATGCCTTGAAAGAAAATTTGAGGGCGTACTCGTAGACTTGATCGTCCGGGCTAATTAGCAGGATGCCGGCTCCGCTGGTTTTCTTGTGGGATGCTCCATCGACGTATAATCGCCAAGTGCTTGGCGAAGGTGGATCTGCGGTTAGTGGTTTAGGTGGTTCCTTGTTTGGGCCATGGGAAGGGATTGATTCGGAAATAAAATCTGCCGCTGCCTGGCCCTTGATGGCTGTCCGGGGTTGGTACTTAATGTCGAACTCCCCAAGCTCGATGGCCCATTTAATTAACCTGCCCGATGTCTCTGGTTTCTGCAAGACCTGCCTTAATGGGTGATTAGTGAAAACGGTGATAGAATGTGCTTGGAAGTAATGTCTGAGCTTCCGGGCTGATACCAGGAAAGCCAATGCTACTTTTTCAATGTCCGGGTAATTGGATTCTGCACCAGTGTAACCTTTTCCAGCGTAGCACACTAGGTACTCGCAATCGGAGTCCTTCCTAATCAGAACTGAGCTCACGGCAGTAGACGATGCCGCCAGATATAAGTAGAGCATTTCTCCGGGAACGGGTTTGTAGAGTAGAGGTACCTCTGACAAGTATGCCTTCAAGCCAAGGAAAGCAGCCTCGTGCTCCACTGTCCAGGATATCATCTCGACGTGCTGGGTTTTTAGCAATTTGAAGAAAGGAGTACACTTGTCCGTCAGCCTGGAGATGAACATTGACAGGGAGGCAACCTTGCCTATAAGAGATTGGACCTCGTTCCGGTAGGTTGGGGATACCATGTCTAATATAGCCTGCACTTTCTCTGGATTGGCCTTAATTCCCCTGTGACTAATGATGTACCCGAGGAATTTTCCTACCTCGACCCCGAAGATGCATTTCTGTGGGTTAAGCCGCATACCATTGCGCAATATGATGGTGAAGACGATTGATAAGTTGGTTACGTGATCCTCCAGAGATAAACTTTTTACCAGCATGTCGTCCACATATACCTCCATGATAGTGCCGATAACTTCCACAAACATGGAGTTGACAAGTCGCTGGTAAGTGGCACCTGCATTCTTTAACCCGAAAGACATAACCTGGTAGCAATAGAGACCTTTGTCTGTAGTGAAGGCAGTGTGCTCCTCGTCTGTCTAGTTCATTCGAATCTGGTTGTACCCGCTAAACGCATCCATGAAGCTGAGTAACTGGTACCCAGCAGTGGAGTCGATCAATTGATCAATTCGCGGGAGAGGGAAGCTATCCTTAGGGCATGCCCGATTGAGGTTTTTGTAATCCACACACATGCGCCATGATCCAGGAGATTTCTTTGGTACCATTACCACATTGGCTAACCACCGGGGGTATGTTACTTCCCTGACAAAGTTGATGGCGATCAACTTCTTTACCTCAACCTAGATAGCCCGGTACTTATCATTTGTGAAGGCCCTTCGCTTTTGTCTTACCGGTGTTGAGTAAGGAACAATACTAAGATTGTGCGTGGCTACCTCTGGCGGTATACTGGGCATGTCCTCATAGGACCAGGCGAATGCAGATGTGTTAGTGCGGAGAAACGAGATCAATCCTTCCCTGACAATCGGAGACAGCCTTGTACCAATTCTGACAGTCCTGTCCGGGAACTGATCTGATAGCACCACCTCTTCGATGTCTTCTACGGCACCGGGCCGTTCATCGTCCGGGTCGGTATCGGCCCTGGGATCCTCGTACCTGTCCATCAGAGGGTTAGTAGCTACGTGCAACATTTCAGACTTTCCCTTACCGCGAGATACAGTTAGAGAATAACATTTCCTTGCAGTGGCCTGATCACCCCGGATCGTTGCTGTGCCAGCCGGGGTCGGCACTTTCATCATCAGCATGTGACCTGCTATGAAGGTTTTCAGACGCCAAAGTGCCGGACGGCCCAGGATAGCATTATAGGACGAGACGCAGTCCACTATGATGAACTCCGTTTTGATGGTTGAACAATTCGGACTTTCACCTATCGCGATCGATAGGTAATCTGATCCGAGTGGTTGGACGATATCTCCTGAAAAACTAATGAGGGGCTCATTATCTTGCGACAGTTTGGCTCTTCCTCTGTTCAAAGCTTTGTATGCATCGCGAAATAATACTCTAACTGAGGCCCCGGTGTCTACGAGCACCCTGGACATTATATAGTGGCCCATATGGGGTGTGATTAGGAAGGGATCATCATGGGGCATCCTCAGATCGGCTTCCTCCTCCTGCAGGAATGTCACCGATGTCCACTTGCTGCGGGGCTTTGTGGAAGTTGAAAACTTCCGGACGGCCGAAACTAGAATTTCGTTTCTTCCCTTGGGTTGGCGACTCTTTCGGGCCCCCACCGTGGATCGTGAATATCTGGCCGTACACGTCTACAGCTCCTATCTCCTTAGCAGGTAGGTATCGTTGAAGCTTGCCCCTCTGGATGAGGGACTCGATTGTATTTTTTAAAGCCACACAGAGATTCGTATTGTGTCCGGCATCCTCATGATAAGTGCAGAATTTTCCGGTATCCTGCTGGGTAAGTTTGCTCTTCGGGAATTTCCTTGTGGGTGGTCCCGGTATCTCATCCCTGTTTTCGTTCCAGACAGTCTCGTATGAAGAGTTCAGGATTGTGAATACCTCATACCGGGGTGGTGGTGGTGTCCTTGGGCCCTGCTGTGCCCTCGGTTCCCGGTTAGGGTGGGTGGTCCCGTAACTGTTTGACCTGGACGAGGATTCCTTGCTTCTTTTGTTCGAGGTATAGGGTGACCTGTCATGACTGTGGACCCATTCCCTCTTTCGTGGCTCATCCCAATCGTGGAGGCCGGTGTGGAAAATCTTAGTTCTGGTCTGGGGTTGTCCCCGTATGTTTCGAATTCAGCCTGAGCGTGTCTGATGGCAGTGGCCATCAGCTCGTCGTAGCTAGCTGGGGAATTATGGTTGATCCCGTAGAGAAATTCTCCGCGCCTTAGGCCCCTCCTGAAAGCCAGCTCGGCAAGTTCCTTATTAAGGTCCCGGCACTTAGCGGTAGCCGCCTGCCATCGATTTACAAAAGACTTCAAAGTTTCATCTTCTCCATGCTGGACCTTCAACAGGCCATTCGGTGTGTGTATCCCATCAGTGCGTAAGATGAATCGAGCGACAAATTTTTCAGCCAACTCCTTAAAATTCCCTACGGAACCGACCGGCAGATCGTAGAACCAACTCAAAGCCTCCCCTGACAGGGTTTCCTGGAACATATTACAACACACTTCGTCCGTATATCCCTTGGCGTTTGTTTGCGATCGGAAAGCCTGTAGATGCTGGTATGGGTCTCCTACTCCTGTATAGTCAATCTTCAGTGGTTTCGATGTATTCGCTCGAATGGCTCCTCTAACCTGTTGGGTGAAAGGCCCCGGGCGGTCCTCGTAACTGTTCATAGCTCTCCAGGTGTCTCTGTTTTCTGTGGCATGTACCCTTGTCTGCAGGGCATGTAAGGAGTTGCTCATTTGTACGAGTAATGCAGTGTTTGCGTCAGTTACCGGTGGGATATTGTGAACTGGTTGTGGTAACGGTGGTGGTGGTAGATGCCTCAAACTTTCCGGGAACAATTCTACCGGTACCTGGATTAACAGTTGCCTGTCTTCCGTAGGAGGTGCTGGGGCGGTGCTGGTGTCTCCGGTTATCGGGGTGGCGCTCATGCCTGCTAGCTGGGATGCTCTAGCCAGGGCCTGGGTGAGTGCCTCGTTGTGCTGGTGCCTTCTGTCCAGTGCTCGGGCCAACGCTGTATTTTCATCTTCCAAATCCTGTATTCTCTGTTGCGTGAGGCGGTTTGTTTCCCTATCGGCACTCTGTTGTTCCCGATCGATCCTGGATTGCTCCCTGAAGGCTGCGATCTAAGCTCGCATAGACTCCAATTCCGATACCGGAGTCACCTGATCCGGGACTGGCGGGTCCAAGGATCCGAGACCATGGATTTCCACCTGAACAGCTGACGCCTCTGCTGACGAAGTTCCCGGAGAGAACCTTAGTGCCCGGGCGACATTTCTCCCCTCTCCTGTCACTTCTGGCTCATTCATTTCCTGGGCCACCCCTATCTGGCGCCCCAATGTTTCTGGTGGCTTCCTCCGGGTACCTCACATAGAATGCTATACCGTCTGGGGCACCGATCAACTCCCAAATCTTGTATCAAGAACACAACGTTAGAGGGATAAACCGTACCGGACGGTTTATACCTCTCCGATGTCTGAGTGAGAAACTAATAGATGTATGGAGATCAAAGCGTGTATATAGGAGTTATTACCCGTAAAAGGTGGTTGTGCTGATGTCTTTGTACTCAAGCATGGGAAGGGAGTCTCCCCTATCCTAAAGATGGGACACAGGTTGTTCTTCTGATGCTAAATCAGCCCTCTTGTTGTGTAAATGGATGGGCTGTGCTGGCCTTGCCCCGGGCCCTGGATGCCCGGAGTGGCATCTCATGTGAGGCCTGCCATGGTGGGGCGTGAACCCTGCCCATGGCGTAGTACCTGGGCGTACCGGTGGTATCCAGCAGATGGTGCCAAACTTAATTGAGACTCCCCAGTATGTACAGACACATGTACAAAGCTACTTGACCAGTAATAAAAAGCTATTGACAAAGAAATTTATTGCAAAACATCATATGCTGATCTTCCATGTTTGTCCATGTTGATAGTGCAACACAAATCTCAACCAAGAAATGCTAGAGATATGAAATCACAACCAAAAGAAAACTAAGTTTCATTTGATCACATGTGAAGCCTTTCCATTTATGGATATGTACACAGCTGTTCATCGAGTTTACACACACACACACACAACCATGTACACATAGCAGAAGGAAGCAGCGTAACCATGCAGCCATAAATGTCGTACAGAAATGTAGACAGAAACACCTAAGTTATCTCCTAGGTTTATAGAGGGCTCCTAAAAAATTCACTACCAGAATCCAATAAGGCACATTGAAACCATACAGTTTGTCCAGGAAATGCTATTAAGAGTGCAATTACTTGCTTATATATGAAGATAAGTCATGTGAAGCAAATTTGAGTAACCTATTTCATCAATGCAGCTTAAGCTATAAAAATGATAATATCTGAAGTCCGTTGTTCAATAATCTACTATAATTTTAACTTATTGAGAACATTAATGCCAGCATAAGCTATTTTAACATATCTAACTCACCTATTTCATCAATACAGCTCTAGTCCAAACTCAAACAAAACTAAGCAGCACTGGAAAACTACCAAAGCTATAAGACGAATTAAGAGCAAAAAACGATGGTATCCAAAGCTTCTCAGTCAACAATCACCACCAATTTCAACTCGAAAAGTGAAATTGAGCTCGAGAGAGAATGAAACTTTACCAAGTGAATGTCCCTTTCGAGTGGGCCCGCCTTCGCCTGATCAACAGTCATCCTCTCCATGTGCAACATCAACGACTCAATCGAGCCTTCCCTGCCGAAACCCTAGCCTCCACGGTAGCTCCCATTGCCAGAGCATCTAGAAAAAACACAATCGCAGCCGTGGATTGAGACCGGTTCGGTGGCCTCCGTCGGAGGAGAGCTGAAATTGCAGGTGTCCGAATCGAGGTGAGAGCAATGGCGGTGAGGCATGGGAGCACGAGAATGCTAGGAACATCGATGGCGGAACACCAAGAAACGCCGACAGCGCTCGGATCTACACCGAGAATGAGATTCGGAAGCACTCCAACACCAAATTCAGAGGACAGCGACGTCGGCCTCGTTAGTGACGGCGACCGGAGCTTGCTCGCAAACTTTGAACATCTACATGCACTGGTGGAGTGACGCGAGCTTGTTGGCACCATGGATCTTCGAGTCGCAGGTCAGACACAGGTAGGGCGGCGCCGTTTCGAGGTCTTTCAAGCTTGGATAGATTGTAATTTCACCAGATCGGAAGCGGTGCTCGCTGGAATCAGAGGGGGGAGCAACGTGCCAGTGGTCACCGGAATCGGAGGCAGAGACCAAAGGCGTGAAATTCTGTGGTCGAAGAGAGAGAGAGAGAGAGACTATGATCGGAGAAAGAGAGAGAAAGGGGGGGAGGGGGGTAAGGGCGTAGACTGATGGGAATTAATTTGGTTTCTTAAGTGGGAGGGTAAAATTGTCAGGAATGAATTAATTTGTAGAAACAAGTGACCTTATGTGTATAAAAAAAATTAAGTGGCCTTTTCACTAATTAAAGTTTCAAAAGATTATTTGTGTGTAATTTTCTATAAAATCATTTAGGATAACTGAAATGACCACAAACTAAAATTGAAATCATAATTTTTGAAAGTACCCAAAAATAAAAATTAGAAAGATGAGAGAGTGCGCTAATAGCGTTACGAGGTGTAGGCACAGAGTAATACTGTAATACAGAAAAGTCGAAGCAATGTACCCGGAGAAGCTCAAAAGTCCTCTCTGTGAAGACGAAAGGCTTTTGCTTTGCACGAATGATGAATGTATCATTGCATTTGCTTTGGGAATTTATTCTACATCTGACCTCTCAAAGGTCAGGCTATTCACTTTGACTTGGCTTTATTTAAATTCGGTCTAGTGCTGCCAGTTGTCCTCAAAATAAATAAAAATGCTTAGGGTTGAAACTCCCAAGACTGGGTTTTTTAAGATTGAAATTTTAATCATTGGGTTGTCTGTTTTTTTTTTGGCCTGCACTGGGTTATCAGTTAGGCCATCTCCAGCTGTGGGGGGCTAAAATAGCCCCCGGGCTAAATTTTAACCCCCAATAATCACTATTCATACTAATAGTAAGGGCTATAATTTCTACCATCTCCAACCCTTAGGGCTATAATTTTAAATGCCCTATTATTTTATTGTTTTTCATTATGTATTTCTAATATATAGTATTTTATAACTATGCTACTATTTCCACTTATATAATTATTTTTTTATCAAATGTTATTAATTTTTTAGATAAGATTTTATCGTGTCACGTGTCACGTTGTAAGTAATTATTCAGATTCTTGATTAGATTTGTTTGTGTGTTTATCCCGATGTCATCTTGTCAAAATTTTCAGATTGGATTTTACGTGCCACGTGTCAAGATATAATTCATTTTCGAGATTTTCGACAAGTAGTATTTGAGTGAGGAGGTAGAAAAAAAATATGAGTGAAAGTGAGAAATGAAAATGGGAGTGAGGAGGTATTTATAGGAATATTTGATAGATTTTTTTATTATTTTTTCTGCAAATTAGCCATTGCATTCAAGTAGAAAAAAAGGAAAAAAAAACATTGCCCAACGGCTAGTTTAAAACTGACAAAAAAAATATATTTCCAAACGGCTACTTTTTAGCCAACAAAAAAAAAAAATCTCAACGGTTAGATTTAGCTGACACCAGCCATGCAAATCTCAGCCATGCAAATAATCAGATTGAGTTTTTTGTGTACAATGTGGTCCCCACACAGCACAAGCCCAAGGGCTAAACAAGGGGCCATATATACCCCAGCCCATAGCCCTTTTAGCCCCCCAAACTCATTTTTGTAATAGCATGCCCCTCAATTGGAGATGGTTTTCACAATATTTTGGGCTATATCAACCCCATAGCCCTCAATTGGAGATGGCCTTATGTTCGAGTATATGTATACTTCTAGGATTCAAGAATTTTATTTGTTGGCTTATGTATTTTTTTCTTTTGTTTGAATTAAGACTCTGTTTACTAATGTACTAATGGGAGACAATTAACTAGACACAGGCCAACAATTACTTCTGTTCAAGAAACTCCCACCCAAATATAAGAAATTGATTTTTGGACAAGATGGTATGACCTATTGACCCAATCAAGTCCTCTCAAGTTGATTGGAGAACCTAACAGCCATGTTGCTGCCAAAGTATTCCAAGTTTTATTAGAAGAGTGAAATCCACACATTTCATTTTACAAATTATATTCTTATATTTTTTTTAGTTGAAATTTTGATAAGAAAAAAAAATTCAAATCACTAAAAACAAAACTTAAATGACAAAAAAATAAAATATGGAGTATGGATTATAAAATAAAAAGTGTGAATTTCACTCCCCTTATGTACATTAGTTCTATAAGAGCAAGTTCACTTATTGAGTTACTTGGGTCAATGGATCAATACAATGTTCACTGCTATTGGACACGTGTCTCTGCCCATTGTATCTCTTGACTAGTCAGTTACTATTAATTGAATATTCTATTAATTTATTTATTATAAAATTAAAATATATTTGATATAAATATATAGTAGTGAAGAACATTATGGATAATATAATGATAAATTAATTAATATTTTACGTGAAAAAAAAAAGGTTAGGAAGGGAATAGCCTTTTTTTTTTTTGAATAAGAGAATAGACTTTGTAACTATGAAAGAAATATATTGGGTGTGGAAATCGATACTAAAAATCCTATTTTTTAATATTCCTATCGTCGCATTAATTTCTTTCAAATAAATAAATTCTGGTCGTTCATTTGAATAAAGAAGAAGCAATCAACGGTGCTGATCTTAAATCACTTGGAATTCAAATTCCGAGGTCACCAACAGCCACGTGTTTGTCATTCAAATATATGGGTCAATTATGTGGGAACAAGACTTTTCCTTAAACTAAGTCGCTACGCGACAAAAAAAATGATATGGCTGTCACCCATGATTGGGTTTTGGGCCAGCGTGGTAACCAGTCTCCTTGGGTCAGGTTTGGATCAAGAACTTGGCCTCCTTCTTGACCTGGGTCAGGAAATGTCACATAGATGCCAGTCACTAATTCACCGGTGGAATGGATTTTTTAGCCCATCGTGGTCATCACTTCAGCTAGCCTAGTTGGAGGCTGGTCAAGAGACAACTGAAGATGCTCTAACAATTGGGAGAAGTTTCCCAATCTTAACAAGTGATAAAGTAATCTGGAGTTCACATCTAAAATCAATTGGCAATGGATGGAGTGTCCCAAACTCTAACAATTGGGAGAAGTTTCCCAACCTTTACAAGTGATAAAGTAATCTGGAGTTCACATCCAAAACTAATTGGTAATTGATGGAGTTGCCCAAACTCTTATAAGCTCTCATAGGTAAGGTTATATTTTTCCAATGTGAGAGTTATATTTTTCACATTTTCAACACGCCCCCGCACGTGTGGCGATTTCTCAAGCCATACACATGGACAAGTTATATTGGCTGACGGTGAGCACCTATGGTCATCGCTGAAACCAAACACTCGAGTAACCCGCTCTGATACCATGATAAAATAATCTGAGGTTCTTATCCAAAACCAATTGGCAATGGATGAAGTGGCTCAAACCCTTATAAGCCCATAGGTAAGGTTATATTTTTCCAATGTGGGAGTTATATTTTTCACATTCTCAACAAACCACCCAACTCAAGTATTCTTGCACATACTTGATGCAGTTTTTCCTAGTTGAACCTTGACTTGGCTGTAAGCTGTACCTAGCTTTTACTAGTTACTAGTAGGCCTCATCTGCCTTACTTTTCGTTTATTTGGATTTCTGTCTTTATAAGGAAAAAAGGGAAAGCAAGATGGACTTTAGTGTCATATCACTCATATCCCCTCCAGTCAATTGATACTTTTGAGTCATTTGAAATTTGTTTAATTGATTGAAGGTTCAATTGATACGTTAGTGACGGTTCATGAGTTTTGAAGAAATCAAGATACATTTGTATGGAAATCATTTGGTTAGGACCAAGGATTCAAAATTCGGTACTTCAAATTTAAAGAAATTTCGGAGAAAGTTTCAATTTTAGTGGAAATTTCTGTTAAAAATAAAGAAATCACATTAATTTCATTTATAAAATGATATTCTTGAATGAAACTTTTACATAGGCTAAACTAACCAATAATAAACATATTTACAATGTAACCTCTCCAAAACTATACATTATAATAGAATTGTGATATTTAATATGGACGACTAATTAACTAGTACTGTAGTGGGTTGCTAAACTAGTGTTTTTTATTTATGTATAATTATAAGAGAAGTTTTAAATACACATCCCTAATTACTTAATACACACTCCATACTTAATACACAACTCATTTAATTTCTCATTCTAATAATTTACTAAATACACAGCCCAAAGTATCTAAAATAGCCTTAATCTCAAAAATAATGAAATATCCTACTTTTTGACTATATTAAGGTTACTATTTAATATGATTAGTATATTCTAGTATATTGACATTTATTACTTGTGTTAGTTATTGAGAAATCCATAAAGATTTATTATTGTTCCCTTTAAATAGATGCATATAAATGGGCTTTGTGTTATTTGAGCTCTCATCACCAAACACCATGTTAATCAAGTATAAAATTATGAGTTGAACATTCAACCAAAGCTATACCAGTGGTTTCTCCATAGTGGCGGAACTAAATAATCATATCACAGTTACCCAAAACAATTAATCATAGGAACAGAAAAGAGCAGAAGAAGAAGAATATATGAAAGGAGGACGATTGACAGTGGATGCAGGTCGGTAGCTTAACGGATGGAGAAGACGGCAATTTAACGTCAGTTACAAAGGAAGAAACACATATGATGTGGCATAATTATATGCGTTGGATTACTTAGAGGATGGTGATTTAATGAACTTTACAATAACTGCACTTCAGATGAGCTCAATCCGTACTTCTCCAGTTACCTGGACGTTGAATATATGACACATGGATTGCCCCACTCAAGACTCTGCACTCTTCCATCTCAATCTACGAGAAAGACTTGCGTGGGGCACCCTTACCACGTGGCAATAAGGCAGACCAATCATTGTCTAGCAGGGGGGTCTTTTAGGTATTGTACATTAAGGGGGCAAGGGCAGTTTCAGAAAAGAGAAAAAATTTCTTTGTTCTGATTGGGTGGCCCTAAAGCCACATGGTTGGGAAACCCCCCACCTAACAATTTCTCCTCAATCTACAAGCAAGAATCAGCTGGCTCTACTTGCAGATACTTTGGTCCCATACCATTCATATCAGAAACCAGATCCACACACTAGCTAGCCTCGCGACATGTATTGTATTGAGTTGAATTGGAAGAAACATAGAGATAGAACTGTTTAACTTTTTTTTTTTTGGTTGGAACTGGAGAACTAAGCAAAGACAAATAGCCTTCTTAGTTCCAGATTTTATTGAACTAAAAAAGAATACAAGGGAGGGGAGACAAAGCCAACCTCCGAAAGCTAAAAGAAACTATACAAGCGAATTACCGAAAAAGAAACTTTGGTAGACCTAAACGGTCACTATCACAGTGTGTCTGGATAAAGGGTGGAGCTAAGTTCCACCATATCAAACCACAGGACGTGGAACTGTTTAACTTCTTCTTCTTCTTTTTTGTTTTCTTTTGAACGTAACCCCTCAACTTCTTTTCCTTTGGCTTCTATATCGTTACTATTAATTTTTAAAATTTTTTTTTTTTAAATTAGGGATCAGGCGATATTAGCTCATCGGATGCAGACATTGTAGGGATCAAGTCCCACCCTAAAACCCGAAGGTGAAGGGTCCACCCCACTCTGGGCGCCCACCGCCCGTCCCTCTATTAAATTTATTAAAAGACCAAGAAAAAATACAAGGAAAAAAAAAGAAAAAAAGAAACAGAGTAGGAGAACCATTCAAGGTATCCTCCATCTCTTGTACAAATACAAAGAAAAATGGGAGAACTTCACAAACAGTGTACCATCTTTAAACTATTTTACACTTTAGTATACCAACTTTCATAACTATCACTGTAGTATATCAACTTTGCTCTCTTCTTTCATTTTGGTGTATACCGTTAACTCTTCCGTTATCCTTCCGTTATCTTTATAAAAAAAAAATGTTGATAAAGTGTAGTGGGCCCATATTTATGAATTTATTTGTTCGCTCTTTTACAGCTATAAATCTATCTTCTACACTCGAAGGTAAACATCTAATTTTTACTATTCATAATTTCGATTGTAGACAGACTTGAATTATTAGCTATATGCAAAACTACTAGCAAAGAATTGCAAAAGGAAAGAGAAAAATTAAGAAAATTAAAAGCCTATAGCGACAGGCTGAATAGAGAATCTCCAAACTATTGGGATATTATTTATAGACTGCAAGCCAGAATCTATAAATCAGAACAAGATATTGACCATCTTATTTATGTTCTGGAAGAGGAACAAAAACCTCTTGATTATTTGAGCATTGGTTAGATCCGCGTCCACTGGTATCAGAGCTTGTAAAATAGCTCAAAGGAGAACCCCTCCTTAATGGGGACAATGTCAGAATTGTTATTAGAGAAAATAAATTCTCTACTGAAATCTTCTGATGAGAAATATCAGAAGCTGTTACTAGAAATATTTAGATGTCAAACTCATCTAGAAAAATTACCTTCTATAATCCACCAATTACAAAGATTGGAAAACAAACTGGATTATATCAAGGAACTTCCAAAAACGGAAGAAGAAAAGCTGACAGTCGTCAGTAAAAAAATCAAAGAACAACAAAAAACGCTGGATTCTATACTGAAGGACAAGAAAGTGCCTACAGTAAAAAAGAAAGCTAATGGATTTAAACCATTAGAGAAGCCATATACAAATTTTGTTCCTAACATGATTTTTCTGGAACCATCTACTAGTCAGACTAGTATCTGGTATGAAAACCCGGAAAAAAGAGAAATGAAGATGTTAAGCATCTTTGGAAAAAAGAAAAGAGTACAGCTCCTAAATGCTGAAGAATTTGAGTTCAATGAGATTGAATAAGAAGTAAAAAATTCCTCTATTCCAAAATTAGATTTTAAACAAATCTACAAGAGGGGAAAGTTTGATTTAATGGATAGCCATTATTTTAAACTACTGGAGATTACAACCCCAGCAACAGCAGGTGGAGAGACTGATCTTCTATTGATCACTCCAGCAGAGGTATGAAAACCCGGAAAAAAGAGAAATGAAGATGTTAAGCATCTTTGGAAAAAAGAAAAGAGTACAGCTCCTAAATGCTGAAGAATTTGAGTTCAATGAGATTGAATAAGAAGTAAAAAATTCCTCTATTCCAAAATTAGATTTTAAACAAATCTACAAGAGGGGAAAGTTTGATTTAATGGATAGCCATTATTTTAAACTTCTGGAAATTACAACCCCCGCTACAGCAGGTGGAGAGACTGACCTCTTACTAATCACTCCAGCAGAAGTAGCCAGAGCTCAAGCAAAAAAATATCAATTTATGCATATTGGAGCAGTCCAAGTAGGCATAAATCTGCTTGCTCGTGAAGGAATAAACTGTTCAGTCCTATGTGTTCTACAGGACAACAGGTTAATAGACTCCCAAGCTAGTCTGTTGGGAACACTCGAAGCATCCTTATGCGACCAGGTGGCGTATGTCAACTGCTTCCCCAACTTCACCACCAGCTTGAAATATGCTGCTCACTGTCTCAGAGTGAGAGTCAAGACAGATGGCATATCCATGAAAAAAGATATACTATAAATTGATAAGTACCACAGTAGCTCCTAAGACAAGGATTACAAATATCCCAGGTCTTACTACTGGATTCCTCACCAATCAGAAGAACCATTCCCAGCAGATCCATAAAGTTACTTGGAATGAAGTGACTTTTCCTCTTGAATGGAAATTATCTGGTCCAAAAAAGCAACCGGAAAGAGCAAAAGCAAAAATCTACGAGTGTAGAAAAACTGGAGAAATCAGCCTCAACTTTGACAATCACAGAAAAAGTGATGTCTGTCCTGAGAACCTCAGGATAAACAGCAGTCTTCTGAGAAGAAGCTACAACACTAGAGAAGCTAGTGTCAGTGGGACAAAATCCACTATTGAAGAGCCAATATCGGAAGAAGACCTGGAAGCTGATCTAAACAGACCAGTCAACATGCTCAGAGCTGAGAGGCTCTATGATCTTTATGAAGAAGCTGAGAATTGTGAAAATCCTGAACGGTTAGAAAAACTAATCGAAGAAATGAAAGAATTCAAAATCAGAAAGACGAGAAAAGTCTTTCC
>BDJD01005695.1:47912-72553 GCA_002564525.1 Rosa multiflora
AAAACCCATGTTGTCTGAACTTCCATTCACACAACAGATATAACAAAATCAATGTCGTTTGAGATTCATTTCACTCATCAGATATAACAATAAACTGTTGAATGAGATTCATAACATGCAACTCAAAACAATAAAATATGTCGTCTGAGTATTGAGTTAGATGACATATTCCATTTTCGCACTGTTATGGTTAATGCATATGGTACAATTGAGAAAAATGAGGCATTGTCGTCTGAGATTCATTTTAGACAACAGAGGTATCCCAACAGTGTCGTCTGAGATTCATTTCAGACAACAGAGGTATCCCAACAGTGTCGTCTGAGATTCATTTCAGACAACAGAGGTATCCCAACAGTGTCGTCTGAGATTCATTTCAGACAACAGAGGTATCCCAACAGTGTCGTCTGAGATTCATTTCAGACAACAGAGGTATCCCAACAGTGTCGTCTGAGATTCATTTCAGACAACAGAGGTATCCCAACAGTGTCGTCTGAGATTCATTTCAGACAACAGAGGTATCCCAACAGTGTCGTCTGAGATTCATTTCAGACAACAGAGGTATCCCAACAGTGTCGTCTGAGATTCATTTCAGGTATCATTGATACTGTGTAGATTGCAACTATCTCAGTCAGAAGGTGCATCTTTTTGTGCATATGCAAGAACTTTGATAAATTTCGTTCCCATTGCTGATCCTTTACCGATGATTATGGTACTGCGTGGTTTTCCTATTCGATTCTTAACAAGGCTTTTGCTCAATTACTCTTCACTACTACAAAATTGAATCAGACGACGGCTAAAAACCGTCGTCTGATATGGAGGAAAAACGTCGTCTATCGAGGCGCCGTCTGATGAAGATAGATTGTAGGGAACCGTCGTGTGAAGGGCTCGGCAGCATGTCGGCAGCCTGTCGACAGCATTAGCTGTTGCGATTGAATCAGACGACGGTTTGCAAAGCGTCGTCTATCGAGGCGCCGTCTGATGAAGAACGATTGTAGGGAACCGTCGTGTGAAGGACTCGGCAGCATGTCGGCAGCCTGTCGACAGCATTAGCTGTTGCGTGACTATTCTTCAAACGACGGGCGACTTTAGAAACTGTTGTGTGAAGGCAATTCAGATGTCGCTTTATTTTATGCCCGTTGTGTGACTTTCATTCAGACGATAGTTTTTCAAAATATCCATTATCTATTTTACATTCAGACGACAGTTTTTATTTTTAGGTCATTGTGACTATTGTGCACATACGACAGTTTTTTGGTAGTAGTGCTTGTCTGAGAGGTGTCGTCTGATTCAATTTTTGTAGTAGTGCTTGTCTTTTAAATAAGGGTTCTTGACCAAAAGTCCCAAAATGAGCCAAAGTTATCCCACTTACCCCAGCAAGAGATTTTTATTCCCACTTACCCTATTTGAAGTAAAATGACATTTTTTCCCTCAGCCTAATTCGAAAAAGACATCGATGCCATGCTCCTCTATCTCTCCTCTCTCTCCGACACGAGCAACACACTCCCTCTCTCTCTCTCTCTTTATCTCTCTCTCTCCCCTCAACCTCGCCGACGAGGACAACCATATAAACAAGCCTTCGAATCCCTCCCCTACTGGTCCTCCAACGACTTCGACCTCTACATCTCCTCCGATCCTGATTTCCCGCCGGCCTAGTTAGTCACCGTCCACGAAGAAGACGACGAAGACTTTGACGGCGAAGACGACATCTTTTCCCAATACCATTCCACAATCCACGCCAAGCAGAACCGTGACTACGTCGTTTCGGAGCCCAATTCCATTTCCAACACCGACGAATTGTCGTCGGACCACGAGAACCAGGTCAATTTCGTCATGGATCTGTTCCAGCAGTGCGTCGAGCAGTCTCAGGTGACGGCTCGTTCCGTTTTGGTCTCTGGCGACTCTGATTTTGGGGTTGTAGGGTTCTGATTTGATTTCAAATTTGATGCTTCGAACATCGTTTGCTATTTCTGATAGTCCAACTAGCTAGCTTAGCAGCAAGTTTGGCTCATCTCCGGCGAGATTTGGTGCTCGAGCTCGACCAAAATTGGGATTCATTGCGATTATGGGCAAACGAAGCAATATTGCTCCGTGTTTTGTGGTAAGAAAATTTTGTTTGTGATAGAACACTAAAATGATTACCTTGCGTACTATTGATGCAGTCAAGAGTGGAATTTTACTTCATATTTAGAAAATTGCAGATGGTTCTGCATCAGAACTGCATAATTGCATGAATTATCCTCCTTTAGTTGTTTACGAAACTTGTTTTATAAATTTTGTTGGATATTGTCTACATATGTGAATCTATGTCTCGATGCAGGTCTATCAAGCAATTGTTGCTGATACAAATAACAACAACTTGGTGTTTTTCTTGCTGTATTGATATTGTTGTTTATAATAAGTTGAAAAGAAAGGAAGATGGATATGTGGCTGGCTTTCTGGGAATACTATGGAAGATGGAGCCATAGCACTTTTTTGCAGTAAAATGGGTCAAATGCCCAAAATGAAAAGAAAAAAAAAGTTCTATTGGGGCAATAAAGGCTCGTAAAAGGTCTATTGGGGGGCAGTAAACGTCTATTGGAGGGCAATAGACCTTTTGAATTGATGTAATCTCTTCATTTTTTTTTCTTTAATGGAAGTTTTATTTGTTTAATTTAGAAAAATTTGTTCTCATTCCGGCGACCGAAAGTTGTATTGGGGGGCAATAGACATCTATTGGGGGGCAATACAGGTGTATTAGGGGACAATAGACGTGACGTCTATTGAGGGGCAATACATGGCTGATAGACGTCTACTAAGGGGCAATATACTTCTATTGGAGGGCAATACATGACTGATAGTCGTCTATTGGGGGCCAATAGACGTCTATTAGGGGGCAATAGACTATTGGGGCAGTAGACATCTATTGGGGGGCAATAGACGTCTATTGCCCTTCTATTAGGGGGCAATAGAAAAAACTTTCCGGTGAGATTTTCAGCAAATTCCGGTGGGTGGCAGCCTGTGACCGGATTCCGGCTGCGGGTGATCGGATTCCGGAGGCCGGTGACTGGCTCTGGCGAAGTCTCCTATGGTTTCTCTCTCTTCCATTTTCTCTATCTCTCTATCTAAGTAACAAAGGGGTGAGGGGTAAAATGGTATTAAAAAAAAAAAAAACAAAAAAAAATCTTAATGGGGTATTAGGGAAGCTTCCCCTCTTAGAGTAAATTGGGTAAGAGAGAAATAAAAAAACTTAATGGGATAAGTGGGAAAAAAATCCCTAGAAATGGGGTAAATGGACAAAAACCCTTTAAATAATGCTAGGTGAACCACCTTTTTGGGATTTCAAATCTTGGCTAGCTTAACCCCTGAAACTTATCTAAGCTCGTGCTCCATATACTTGTGCTTGAATTTTCTTTGAAGTGTGTGGGGCTGAAAACTCATTTTCAAAACACTGGGGCTTTTGAATATTTGAGCTTTAAGTAATGTTATGGATGCCAGAACAAAATCCTAAATTGATCCGCCTGTGTTTCATTTATTTTTATTTTTCATAAATGAAATACTAATTGATACTCTTTTTTTAGAAAATAAAAATAAAATTGCAAAAAAATTAATTTCAACAAAGTATAAAAAAAACAATCAAACAAACAAAGAAAAAGAGAAAACAAGATTTTATTGTCAAATTTTAAAATGTGTATGATAGTGTAGTGCGAAAAATATTCCCCATATTTTTCTAAATTAGGAGAAGGATGTGAAAATATCAAATTGTTCTTTTCACTTTTCAATGTTTGGAGTAAAAATTAAAAATATTTTCTATTTTGTTTTAGGGAAACGGAATTGAGAGTAAATTGCTGTGTATTCTCATTGATAATAGGGGCATCTTTATATAGATGATTACAATGCATAGAATCTGAATCATACAAGGAAAAATAATTATACATTGAATAGGAATCTAGATCATTCTAATGTAACCCTTATTACCACTAGGTCAAGTAACCTAGCGGTTGAGCCAAACACACAAATAGGAATTTACTTGAACACTCCCCCTTGTGTCGCCTAAACGCGGTGCTTCTCTCGTTGCCTCGCTAAAAACCTTACCGAGTAACAAAAACTCAGTTGGACAAAAATAACCACGGTCGATAGGGAAAAAGAGCACAACACACCCTTTACGTTTCGAGACCATACATGTAGACACCTCCCCCTGAGGTCTGCATCTCCCCCTGATGACTACGGTCATTAGAATTCGGATAACTTCTGCAAACGATGCTAACACGTTTCTTGAAAGTAAAATTTAGGCAATGACTTAGTGAGCAAGTCTGCCATACTGTCTTCAGATTGAATCTAATTCAAATTGATCTTGAGGAGAGTCTATTGTTGCTGATTATCCTTGGTGTTGTCGATTTTGATGTAGCCTTTGCTTCATTTGTTCAAAGCAAGCAGCATTATCCTAAATGCTCATAGGCTCATCTGTGGTATACTTCAAATCATAATTGTTCGAACATGCGTAACTATGGATCCAATCCATATACATTCATGAATAATTTCGTGAGGAGAAATAATCTCTGCATGGTTCAAAGATATAGCGACTAAGGTCTGTTCTGTAGACCTCCAACATATCACGGTCTTTTCCCATGGTGAACACTTGACCAGTTTGGAAATGACTTTTATGAGTCAGAGAGATACCCAACATCAGCAAAACCTTCCAAAACACTTATGTCGTTTTGGGATGGGCATAGAGGAAGCAGGCTAGTGTTGGCGGAGTTCCTAGTGTGTGATGGGTTTGAATCCATCATCTCTCTATAGGGATAGAATCAAGCCCATATCAATCGTACATCTCAAGTACCGAAAGATATATTTTTCCACCAATCCAATGGTGTCGCGTTGGCATACAGCTATATCTAGCTAACAAGTTCACAACATATGAGATGTCCAATCTTGTGCATTGAGATAAGTACAATAATGCGTCTATTGTACTTAAGTAAGGTACTTCTGCATTTAGCACATCTTCGTCTGAAATCTTCGTCATCTTCCTTCAGACGAAGATGATCATTTTCAGGATCAAGACTAAGAACGATCATGGGGGTGCTTGAAGGTTTGACCTTGTCAAAATGCCTAAGCATCTATCAATACAATGCTCAAGTTCCAAACCGAGGCATAATCGTGTTCTCCCAAAATCCTTCATCTCAACTCGGATTTGAAGTGTTTAGCGGTTTCCCTTAACTCTTTAAGGGCTTCTAAAGAAGATCATGTCCAACAAGAACCGCGATAGAATCTGAAACTTGTTATGGAAACGCATGGGCATATCCCTTCTCAGTCAAGCAGTCATCTTAGTGAGCGTTTCAACCTTATTGCAAACGCACTCCGTGGTCTGGAGCCACTTAACTTGGGTAAATGAAGTTCACCATGAACCTTCATATATATTCCATATCTAGATCCCTATAGAGATACGTAGTGACCACATTTGTAAGCTGCATAATCAGTTATTCGGAAACTACCAAACTGACAGGGTAGTGGAGTGCAATGACATCCATTACGAGATAATATGTCTCATCGTAGTCGATTCCAGGGCGTTTTGTGAGAAGCCTTGTGCCATAAGCAAGATTTCCATCTCTTTTTATCATCACGCTTTCTAACGAAGACCCATTAGTCAACAGGTTTTATGTTAGGAGGTGTTGGCATCACTGACTCAAAAACCTTCCTCTTCGTTAGAGAATCCATCTTAACCTGGATTGCATCTTTCCATTTAGGCCAAATCTCTCTACGTTGGCATTCATTCATCAACAGAGCGTGGTTCGATGTCATCAGACTCAACAAACTCATGCGCATGCGCAACTACATCATCATTATGATGGAGTTTCTATCCCACGTCTCATGTACTGTTAATGTCTAAAAGTTCAGAGGTAGCTGAACTTCGGTTAACGCTGATCCGATGGGCGGAACGCTACTTGTGATATTCGGAACTTCCGTTTACCTGTCAAGTAAAATACAAAGGGCGTCAGAGGGAGACCGCATTGGGCGGTCTTCTCTTCTCCGATGCCTAAGTTAGTCAATGTATTTATGTTGACAAAGTAACTGTAGGTAAGTAGTAAATGCGTAATTAATGAGGAGAGAAAAGAGAACCTTTTATAGGTGAGGAGGGAGCTGATCTTCTCCATGTTTTCGATGTGGGACTGATGTGCTTCAGTCCCCAGCTTCTGATGCTGTCTTGGCTTGGCACGTGGCGTAGCGTCGGCGATGATCTAGGGGTAAGCCGGGGCTCAGGCGGTAGCCTACTTAGTTGTGTTCCCGTAGGTCACTCCTTTGGTGGGAGTTGGTACCGCTGGTGGTAGTATGAAAGTGGTTCATTGTAGCTAATTATGCTTGCAAATGCCTATGTAAGTACAAGTCCCCCAAGTCCCCAGTCAAGGAGGGCAACCTTGGTTAGGGAGTTGCATAGCGGTTCGAAGCGTTACTTCCGCTAGACTTGCAAGAGCATAATTAGTGTCAGTGCATTGTCAACCATGGTCCTACTGAGCAAACTCATTGTACCCTTTCGGGTGGGCCCCTGCTAGGCCCCCTAGGGAGTCCCCCACTCCTCGGCTAAGATAGACCTCTGTTTGGTCGGTATATTATTTGTTGAGGGGAGCTGTACTGAGCAGAGGGTGTTGGGTAGCGAGCCCAAACTTTGGTACCCGAGTGGCGGGGGGGGGGGGCCCTTGACGTGTCTCCGTGTCCAGGAGGGACGTGGCCTGACTGTAACGCCACGTAGTGGTCGTCATCAAGACGAGGCGTTGCCTTGGGAATCACCATTAGTGGAAGTCCATTCGCTGATAGTATTCGGAACTTCTGTTTACCAATCAAGTAAAATATAAAGGGCATCAGAGGGAGGCCGCGTTGGGCAGTCTTCTCTTCTCTGATGCCTAAGTTAGTCAATGTATTTATGTTGACAAAGTAACCGTAGGTAAGTAGTAAATGCGTAATTAATGAGGAGAGAGGAGAGAACCTTTTATAGGTGAGGAGGGAGTTGATCTTCTCCATGTTTTTGATGTGGGACTGATGTGCTTCAGTCCCCAGCTTCTGGAGCTTCTGATGTTGTCTTGGCGCGGAGAGTGGCGGTGCGTCGACAATGATCTGGGGGTAAATCGGGGCTCATGCGGTAGCCTGCTTGGCTGTGTTCCCGTAGGTCACTCCTTTGGCGGGAGTTGGTACCGCTGGTGGTAGTATGAACGTGGTTCATTGTAGCTAATTATGCTTGCAAATGCCTATGTAAGTACATGTACACTAGTGTAATTTTCATAGAGCTCTATATTCTCAGGAATAGGTTCTGACATTGAGGCGTCCCCCAACGAGAACCATATCCTGGAAGATTCTCATGAGACGGATTTTGAGTCTTGATGATCAAAGATTGGAATGTGCCAAAGTATCCTTAGAACCCATGGGCCTCCCACATATCCTAGCTAGGGCCATTGCCTATAACGCTAGAGTGCCACTCTCTTTGACGTTTGACCCATGCCTATCTCTGTGTAGGGTGGCGCTACATCCTATTGTAGGGACGTCCTTCCTTGCAGGCTTGTTTGCAGCTTATTTGTGTCATCTCATCACTTTAACTGGGATCGAGATGAGACATAGTGGGGACAAACTAGGACAATTTATGTCGTTCCTGTTGAACATTTGTGTTCTTATCTGCTCCTAATGACGGGAAGATTGTCTCATCAAAGTGACATCCGCAAATTTAGCGATAAGGAGATCTCCATGCAAGGGCATTAAGTAGCGGACGATTGTTCGAGTCTTAAATCCAACGTAGTTGCCCATTCATCTGTAAGGAACTGTCATAAAGTGATGTGGTGATGCAATTGGCACATAAGTGGCACATTCAAATATGCGTAAGTACGATACTTGTAACCAATCACTAGCTGTAACGCAGAGGTAAATTGAGTGGTGGTAGGTCGTAGACGAATGAGCATAGCTGCATGTGATATTGCATCACCCCAAGCGGATGTAAGGAGATTGGTGTGCATTACCAATGTCCGGACTACCATCATAGTCATTTCTGCGAGACCATTTGGGTGTGTTCATAAGAATATGATGTCCAACATCAGTCCCAATGCAATAACCATCGAAAGTCTTCGATTTAAACTCTCTAGCAATGTCAAATCCAATTGACTAAATAGGATGATCCAGGGAGTGAGCCCGTTGTCATATCGTATGTGCTAGGAGTGTTGCATAAGCAGCATTACAAGTGGACAATGGCACAACACGTGACTAGCGTGTTTGCGTGTCAACTAACATCATGAGATATTTAAACGTCCGCAAGTTGGTTGAACTAGTCCACAGAATCCCCACGGATTCTATGTAAGAACAAAATGAGTATTTTCATATTTTTGCATAGGATGGTCTCAGTCCTTATTTCCCTAAGGAACGGCCTTTGTAAAACGAGCGAGAGGCTTTAAAAGCAACCAATGAGAATTTTGGTTAAGCTTGAGCATCTGAAACGCTATTTGAAGCAAGTTGGTGATTGCAGCATCACCTGGGGTGCCATAGCCATGATGGACGCCATCCATGGCATCATGGGTAGGCACAACACCTGCCCTAGGTTGATGGTGGACTAAGGCGGTACCCTAGGCAGGAGCGTTGGTCACACTTAGTCCAGGAATCAACCTTTGATTCATGCTTTATTTCGCTCGAGAGAATGGATGTCCGTGTGAAGTGTTTTGTAGACGGATCATCATATCATGACCAGGATGATCTATCCCATCATGACAAGGCCAATATGTGTCTAAATCCAAGAGATCTTCTCTCATAACTTTTATTGGATTAATAGCTCGAATAGTGACATAGAGTCCACTAGAGAGACACATAAACTTCTCTAAGATGCGCCTTTGTTCGCAATCATTAGAGGTATTGCAAAGGAACTCATTTTCGTTCTCTACATGCATTTTTGCATGGAATCCGTTGACAATTCATAGGTGCGATTTTCCCTAGGAGTGTAGAGAGTTTTTGCGATAGTAATCAAGGTGCCATTTGGCAGGGGGAACTTGGGCTATTCCATGTCCTTGAATTAATATTGATGACCCAGCCATCGTAGTCACAAAAGTAATATGCTCAGAATCAAAATTGAGTCATCATGAGAAGATCTCGAAATTTTATTCATAAGCCAATGGAGTTACATCATTGTCTCCTTGACCAAAGAAAATCTAATCCAAAATGCTAGCTAATGCAAAACAATGGTAGTCGTCTAACTTCTTTCGGTAATTCCAAAGTAAATGTGACCAGGTGAGTAGAGAGATGTCGGTGGAGCAAACCTCGCTTAAGTACCACTAATCTCATAACCTTCCTAGACATCACACTTAATTTGGGTGAGCCTACTTTGAAGAAAGACTAAACCATTGGCATCTACTACAAAAATATATAGAATTGCCTATTACATCTCTTGGAAAAATAAAGACTTAAACAGAATTGGTGATCTATTGATCCCAGCCAGATTTGTAGTCTTCAACCCTTCACTCTAGATCATCTTCTTGATCTTCTTGTTCCATATAGTGAGCTTCTCTTGCTTCAAAATATGCTTTATAGGCAGTGAGAATTTCTTCACGAGCTCTACAAATGTGTTCCCAATGATCAGACACTCCACATTGAGAACATACATCTCTTTGCTCAAACTCCATTGATTGAGGCACTTTGAAAGCGTTATTTAGATGGCTCTTAGTGTTGGTGGCGCCACCAACATGGCCAGAGGCGTTGCCTCCCTCTCTCTTTCCACGTTGACCTCTTCGGTTCTGTGTTCGCCTATGTTTGCGATTACCTTCCCAACTAGAGCGATTATATGGACCAGAACCTCCAGAAGTATCCCTAAGATTAGGGTTTCGCTCTTGGCGCCCTCTCTTAGGCGCGCGACTATAATTGGATTTCAGAATATACTCTGTTTCCACGGATCTCGAATTATAGCTCTTCATAAGGATGTTGTCATACCTTTCAGCGATATTGATAGCTCCAATGAGTTCATGCAACATTGTGATCCGTCTTCCAGTAACATCAATTTGATAGTTCTTAGCAACCATCAATGCAAAGATGGGGAACGTAGAGAGAGTCTTCTTAATCAACATCGCATTTGTGATCTCTTTACCACAGAATTCCATTAAGAATTTAATACGAAGTGTTTCCGAGTTGCAGTCAAGAACTGACTTGAATTCACAGAAGCGGAGGCTATGCCATCTCACTTCTAGGTCAGGAAGCAGGGAGTCACGGACGTTGCCAAATCTTTCTTTGAGTGAGACCCACAGCCTTCTGGGGTCTTCTTCATTCATACACTCATACTGGAGCGAATCATCCATATGACGAGTCATTAGAATGATGACTTTCGCCTTATTTGCCTCTAAGGCTACTCAATTTGCTTCCAAAGCTTGAGCTTGCTCAACAGTTAGCACGTCCTGGCTAGGCTCGAGAATCGTATCCAGGATTCCATAAGCCTTGAGATGCTGGTGGATATCACGAACCCACATGTGATATCCAGAGCCAGTTGTTCCTGATGGAGCAAAGTCCAATTTGTTCAAGTTACTCATCCTGAAAGAGAACAAGAAATTAGGGTTAGTTTCGGAGCATAAAGGGCTACCACGAAAACATATAAAATTTCTGAGCGTAGTCGCTTCCAAGAAATTAGGAATTTCCGAGCTTAGTCGCTTCCAAGAAATTCGATTCTAAGAGGGGTTCGATTAGATCGAAATAATGATGTAAGTGGTCGATCATAAATTCTCTACAAACTCTAAGTTTGGAGATCTCAACAAGTTCTAAGCTTGAAGTGAGCACGAACCCCCACAGTTGGGCTCAATTTGGTCTCCCCTATGATGAAGAAAGGGGGGTAGAAGAAGGGAGGTTGCAAGTGTCCGAGCAAAAGAAGCGAAAAAGAATTAAAAACTTCAAAAGCGGGAACTTTTAGTAAACCATACCTCTTAGGATTGCAAAGCATATTCGATCCTCGTTGTAAGATCAAACTTGTTGAAATTCGAAGCAGATTTGCTTCTGAATAGCTCCCACTCTGATTGGTTTACAGGTCTCAAAATGATTCCAATAGGGCTAAAATTTGGAGGTCAGAAATAACTTTGATGAAGGAAGAATTTTGATCTGAAGTTCGAAACTAGACGTTTAGGGGCTTTCAAACTGACTGATATACACATGAATGAGAGGAGAAACTAGGAGGAGAAGGATGTAATGGGCATGCAGCGGTGCTGCAGGGGCAGCGGACGTGCGGCGATGCTGCAGGAGAGCAACGGCGGTGAGTCTCAACGGTGGTGAGGCGGCTAGCGTGGCGTAGGTGCTTGCGATAGTGACAAAGATTTTCAGGTTTTTGGTTTTTGGTTTTTGTGGTTAGGGCTCGTGCTGATAAGGTGTTTTAGGGAAACGGAATTGAGAGTAAATTGCTGTATATTCTCATTGATAATAGGGGCCTCTTTGAATAGAGGATTACAATGCATAGAATCTGAATCATACAGGGAAAGGTAATCATACATTGAACAGGAATCTAGATCCTTCTGATTTAACACTATTACCACTAGGTCAAGTAACCTAGGGTTTGGGCCAGACACACAAATAGGAATTTACTTGAACATATTTGTATTTTTCACATTTTTAGAATAAGTTGTCGAATACTAAGCCTGGTCACACGCCGCGTTTGTTCAGAAATTCCAAGGCCCAAGACTGACTAGTTTTGTATTTTCTTGGGCTGGGTTTGTGTAGTTGAAATGCCAGGCCCTGTAAAAGCCTAGACCGAGCCACAAAATTCCTAGAAATGCTAAACCTTCCAGAAATGGCAGCTTTCATATATTAAAACCTGCATCAAATCATTCCATAGCCATTTTCAAGACCATAAATAAGTTTCTAATGACCATATGGAGTTTTTGGAACTAGAGATGAGGCCATCTGCTAGAAGTTACATAGCTTGCATTGGTCGATTTGGGTTGAAGAATTGAAACTGCATTTTCGGGGTTGAATGCTTAAAGAAAGGGATAATGACCACCTCACAATAACTGGTCGGATTTTGCGTCTTCCTCAATTGAAATCGCAAATTGGTCGTCGGTAGGTAAATTAAAGTTTTAGAACTGGAAAATGGCTGAAGGTAAAATGGTTGTGGTTAGGTTGAATGGAAATTTGGGGTTTTATGCACCCCCTATCACGTGAGTTCGAATGCATGATTGTAGAATATTACTGCCCCTCATAGCAAATGAGAAACAGACACATGTAAAGATCGGCCTTTTTCAACGCTACATTCTTAGACTTAACCCTGACTTGATATACCACTTCATTAGACCCGAACCTTGACAAGTGTGGTGTGTTGGTCGAACGGCCTAGTTTAGAACCCCCAGGTCTAGCGTTCGAATCCCAACTCCATCCCGTGGCCAGCAGATTTGAGGGACCCTTTGGGTTCATGCGTCTGCGGTGCAGTGGATTAGTCTGGCTTTCGCTGCAATGTCAGTGCAGGTGTCCTGGCGCGGGGATACCGCTGCATGGGTGTGTGAGTTACTAACAGCTAACTACCTGATCAAAAAAAAAAAACACTACCGGCCCGATCCGTCATTTTCGGCCATATTTTTTTGGTTTTTGAGTTTTCAGGTATTTTTTGTCTAGACCTACCGAATATTCTTTCACTATATTTTCATTTTCATCCATGAAAACTTTATCGAATACCATCTAAAATTCTTAGAGCATCTTCAGCAGACTCTCTATTTTGGCTCCTTAGCTATTTTGAAGAGGATGTTTAGCTTTTTATTTTTTTAATAGCTGCACCAGACTCCTAAGTGGCTCTCCATTATAACTTTTAGCTATCTCGTTCCTAAATATAGAGAGCGACATTCATTTTAAGTTATTTTATATAATTTATAAATATATTTAAACTATTTAGTTTTCATTTAAAAAATAATATAATTAAATTGAAAACTAGCTAAAATAATGAGTATTGATGCAGGCATATTTCTAAAGTGACTAGCTAAAATGACTTTTTAGCTACTTTGGCTAAAATTTGAGAGTCTCAATCATAGACATTTCGGTCCTTGAGATTAGGAATACAATTCATCACCATTAGTGAATTGGCTGGATTTATGCTTAGTTCCTGAGGCCAAGACCAATTCTTTTCTTTAAGAACTTCCTATGGACCGCCCTCCCTTCTTATATAATAGTAGATTTTGACCGGGCCCTCCCCTATGGGCCTTCTTTTGCTGTTTGGATTGGGCCCTCCCCTATTGTAACCGGGCCTTCTAGGCTTTAATTAAGGTAAGTATACCTATTCTGACCCAAAGAAGAAGAAAAATGGTGCTTACGTGTATGAAACTATTAATAGATACATTACAATTTCGCCTTTCTCAGAACATGTTCTTTCTGTGATGGCTAAAACTGTGACCTGGTGTATTATTTCATTTAGAATAGAGAGGGGGTTCAAATTGTCTTGAAAGAGTTAAAAAAAACAAAAAAGCCAAAAATTAAAAATTAAAAATTAAAACTAAAACAGTGTATAGTACATTAATATATTAATACATTAATGATAGACTAGCTCAATGTGGTTGTAAACGAGCTTGAAACCATGATCGGATATTAAGAATTCGGTTCTCATTTTTTTTAAGGGGGGTAGAAGCCCCATCAGATGTTATTATTGATGGAATTAATATTATACCGCAAGGGGAACATGGTGCCTATACCTCGAGTATAATTGCATACATCTTCAAGAAGAACATCCTCAATAATAGAGGGAGTGTCCCCAATCCAAACATCGTCAAAATAAGACAAATAGCAAAGTGTGCTAAACGATGAGCCACACTATTTGCTTCACGATATACATGTCGAATTTGAACAAAATCAAAAGCACTCATGTACTCTTTGCAATCATCCACAATTCGACCTACCTAAGAATAGTCCTCATTAGGATTGACCAACGCACTAACTAGCACTACACAATGTGTTTCCAATTCAACCTCATACCACTCCTCATGTATGGCTAACAAGAGCCCAGCACGGACAGCTTCCACTTCCACATGCAATGGAGAGGTAACAAAAGATAGGGGTCTTGCCAAAGCAGCCATACAAGTCTCATGACTATCCCTTGCTACCACACCCAAACCATACTACCAAGACTCACTATGATAAGCCCCAACCACGTTGACTTTCAGCAGCCCACGTGGTGGGCATAACCATCTAGCCTTTGGCGTTCTCTCACCCTTAGAATCATGAGGGTGTACCTTCTGGAATTCCTCCAACCAATGAGCTGCCCATGCAGCCATGTTCCATGCATTATAACACCCACCCTTCCATGCAATGTGATTTCTTTCACTCCATATAACCCAAAGGCATGTAAAAAAACTTGTCCACCTGAGCCTTAGTGCATGAATCAACCATCTCACTAATCCAAGTTTGTACCCATGTTCCCGGCTGCGTACTCGGTCTAAAGTCAAAATTACATTCAGAATAGAAACACTCTAAATCTTCACATTTCTTGAACACATGCACATCAGTCTCCACCTCCTTGTTACAAAAAAAAGCAACAAAGGATTTTCAATATGTACCTTCTTACGAAAGCATCTCATGTAGGCAGTATACCCCGTAGCAATCTGCACACAAAACTCTTCACTTTTGGTGGAACCCTGGCTCTCCAGACCGCCTTCCAGACCTTATTAGCTTCACTCCCCACCCCGGCAGACGATGACGCAACCTTTGTATGTGTCTCCAGCATCCTAGCTACATAGTAGCCATTCTTAACATTAAAGAGTCCCTTCTTGTCGTAGTGCCACACCTTTCGATCCCCAACCGGCCCCAAACTCAAAGGAATTGCCAATATTATGTCCATCTCCCTTTCCGTAAACAACTCTTCAATTACAGGTTGAATCCATTCTTGCTGTTCTGAATCAATGAGATCACTCACAAACCAATCTTCTGTACCCACCATGGGTGTGGAGAAAGGCTTAAAACTATATGGCAGTGGCAACCAAGGGTTCTCCCACACAGAAAAATTATTACCACTACCAATCTGATATCTCAAACCTCGAGCTAACACCTCCCTGCTAGCCAGGATACCCCGCCACGTATACAACATATCCTGTCCAACCTCCGCCTGCATAAAATCTGAATTGGGAAAATACTTAGCCTTGAATAACCGCGCTGTAATAGACTTCAGATTGGTGATGAGCCTCCACCCTTGTTAGCAAGTAATGAAAGATTGAAAGAAACTAAATTTCTAAACCCCATTCCTCCTTCACCCTTTGGTATGCACAATCTCTCCTACGCCAACCAATGTATCTTCTCTTCCTCCTCCTTCGATCCCCACAAAAACCTTGCCATGAGTTGATGGATCTCATTACAAAGTTGCATGGGCAGTTGAAAGCAGCTCATTACGTACCTAGGTACAGATTGTACTACTGACTTCAACAAGACCTCTTTCCCAGCTTGACTCAACGTCTTTTGACGCCAACCCTAAATCTTGTGCTTTATCTTCTCAAGTAGAAAGCCGAAAGCTTCCACCTTGGAATAACTAACATCCAAAGGAAGCCCAAGAAAAGTTTCATGCTTATCCACTCTACTGACCCCAAGAATAGCTGCAAGAGCTTCTTCTTTCTCCAATGGGATATTTCGACTGAAAGTGGTGGAGCTCTTATTGAAATTGATCTTTTGGCCAGAGGCCGCCTCATACCTCCCAAAAATACTTCTTAGGGTTTCACATCCTCCGATTTAGCTTTGAAGAAGATAAATGAATCATCAGCAAAAAATAAATGGCTGATACTTGGTGCGTCCCGACAAATCCTTAAACCATGTAAATCCCCCAACTCTTCTGCTCGTAAAATCATTCGAGATAGTACCTCAACGCACAAAAGAAAAAGGTAAGGTGATATAGCATCTCCCTGTCTCAAGCCTCTTGTGGGGATGATCTTACCCCGAGGTTCTCCATTGAGTAGAAAAGAATAACTTACTGTCCGTACACACCTCATCACCCAACTCACCCACCTTGTATGAAATCCCATCTTAAGCAAAATAGACTCAAGAAAAGGCCACTCCACTCGATCATACGCCTTACTCATATCTACCTTCAATGCTCCAAAACCCACTTTACCATCTCTACGACGCTTCAAGAAATGTGCATCTCATACGCAACTAATGAATTATCATAAATAAGCCTCCCGAGAACAAATGCACTCTGATATGGCAAAATGAAATTCCGCAGTAGTGACTTCAATCTATTAGCAATCACCTTAGACCTAATCTTATACAACACATTACACAAGCTAATAGGCCGCAAATGACTCATAGTTTTCGGTTTTTTGACCTTACGTATAAGAGTCACATGCGTACAATTGAGTCGTCGAATTAACTCATCTGCTTCCAAGAAAGACCGAATGGCATCGACCACATCAACTCCCACCATCGGCCAAAAATGCTGGTAAAAGCAAGGTGAGAACCCATCGGATCCCGGGGCCTTAGATGGATGCATTTGTTTGAGTACATCATACACCTCCTCATACGTGATCTCTTTAGTCAATCTGTTATTCAAGTCCTCATAAACAAAAGAAGGCACCATACTAATCACCTCATGAATAGTAGAAGGATTGGAAGATGTAAACAACTTCCCAAAATAATTAAGTACAACATGTTCTAGTTCTTCATCTGTAGTGCACCATACCTCTTCTTCGTTGTAAAGCCCCTTAATTTGGTTATTTCGTCTCTGTTGCTTGCATACTGATGAAAAAACTTAGTATTAAAGTCCCCATCAGAAAGCCAAAACACTTTTGCCCTTTGTCTCCAAAAAACTTGTTCTTGGTGTAGCAGGTCATGTAACTTCATTTCCAAACCCAACCTAACCTCAGTAGGCGGAGCTGACAATGACTCATCAAAGAACACTGCAAGTTGTGCCCTAGTCTTCTCGATCTCCTCCTTCAAACTACCATACCTAGTATTACTCTATTCCATAAGCAGGTTCCTCGTGTTGCTTATCTTATTACAAACTTTTGCAAAAGGGTCCAAACCCAATACGGATTCCCACCCCCTTTCCACCACTCGCTTGCACTCCTTATCTCTAAGCCAACACTCCTCAAAACGGAACCGTTTCTTCTTTCTTTTCCTCCTTGCCCTAGCCTTCCTAACCTCCATAAGAATGGGGAGATGGTTAGAAGTGCATGGTTTTAGGTGAATAACCCGGGACCTAGGAAAACAGTTCATCCACCTTGTGGAAGCAAGAAAACAGTCTAATCTGACTCTAACCTCCATACCACCTCTAAATCCCTTCCAGGTAAACTTAGGGCCTGAAAATTGCATGTCATGCAAACCACAAACATCCACAGTGTCCTGAACCCATCCATCTGTCGTTCACATAGAAATAAACCACCTTCTTTCTCATTTTGTGAAAAAAATCTCATTAATAAACCTCCCCCCCCACTCCTACGAGCTAACTCTTTCAATAAAGCCCATGTACGATGACGATCCTCCACCTTTGGAAAGCCATACAACCTTGTGAACGTCTATCTCCCTACTCCATTATCATCTCTAACTATAACATCAATGTGATTTCCTGAGTAAATACTCAGAGACACCATAACATCCTCCTTCCATAACAACGCAACTCCACCAGACCTACTGACCCCCTTATCCCTTTTCTTCTTTTTGAAACTACAAGAAACAATAAAACTATTCTTCCACCTTACTTGCCCACGAACCCTTGTTATCTCATCAGCCGTACACGGCGTCTCACTTAAAAACACAATTGTGGGATGGTTTAGGGTAAACAACCCTTTAAGCCTCTGAACTGTCCAAGGGTCCTCGAGCCCCTGGCAGTTCCAGCAGAGAAGATTCATGGCTCGTGATGGGCCAGCTCCGGACCCATCATAAATGAATGTTCGAGAGTACGTCCATGACTCACCTTCGAAAACTTGCTACCCATCACCACCACAATATTCTGTCTTACCACAAACCCTTTCTTCTCTTTCTTACCACTGCCACCCAATACCTTCTTCTCAGGCCTACTCTCTTTGGAGGGCGACTCAGCCTTCCCCTGCCCTCCAGCCTTACTCACAAACTTCCCATGCAATAATTTTTCCCCCTTCTTCTTCAAGAAACTTCAAGAAGAAATAGTAGCAGCACCATTTTCTTGCTAACCCTAGGCCCCACATCAATTACATTCTTTTTTAAATTACTCTTACCCACTTGTGTCACATCATCAGTGGTGGACTTCTGTACAATTACTTTCTTCAAAGAATTAGGAGATCCTAATTGGCACAAACTCCCGTCGGAGATATTGGATCCATATTTCCCAATCAATTCCCACATAAAATCTGGGAATTCCTGAACAGGCACCTCCTGTAGCTACCCATCCATTCGAGCCATCGGTGTCAGACCACCGTGCTCACAGCTGGTCCAAGTCAAGCACCGTCTTTTCGTGCTCGGCCCATCCCCTAAATCATCCTCCTCCTCCATCAGCGTAACATCCATGCCATCCTCCTCCTATGCACGAATGGTGCTCGACTCTGGCACCACATCTCCACCTTCCATTTCCTCCCTAGACCGAACCACCCCATAAGTGGGAAAATCCTGTGCCACCATGGTATACCCACTGCGCATCCCAGAGAACAAGACATACTATCTGCCAATCTCAGTCCTCTTCTGGCTCTCATTTAACCTCGCCCTCTACTGTGAGACAATCCACTCCTCCATGCGCTCTACATTGAGGAGAACATCGTACTTGTACTTCGTCACCTCCTGTACTTACATAGGCATTTGTAAGCATAATTAGCTACAATGAGCCACGCTCAAACTACCGCCAGCAGTACCAACTCCCGCCAAAGGAGTGACCTACAGGAACACAGCCAAGCGAGCTACCGCCTGAGCCCCGGCTTACCCCCAGATCACCACTAACGCGCCACCATGCGCCGCGCCAAGACAGCTCCAGAAGCTGGGGACTGAAGCACATCAGTCCTACATCGAAAACATGGAGAACATCAGCTCCCTCCTTACCTATAAAATGTTCTTTCCTCTCTCCTCATTAAGGAGGCATTTACTACTTACCTACAGTTACTATGTCAACATAAATACATTGACTAACTTAGGCATCGGAGAAGAGAAGACCGCCCAATGCGGTCTCCCTCTGACGCCTTCTGTATTTTACTTGACAGGTAAACAAAAGTTCTGAATATCACAAGTAGTGATCCATCCATCGGATCTGCGTTAACCGAAGTCCAGCTACCGTTGAACTTTTAGACATTAACATTTGCGTCATCTGTGGGAATCCTTAAACAAAAGGTGATCTACCACAACTACCATGACTAGCGGTAGTAGGGAAAACGTTCAGTAGCAAGCAGACCAGTTCGCCGACCCCCACCCCCACAAACTTAGCAGCTAACGTTGACCCAGTGGAAAACGTTAATCATGAAGTATTCAATACCCCATCAAACCTTGCGGCGGAGACCCAACCGGGTAGTAGACACCCACCGGTCCTGGACTTCACCACTATGTATGAGCTAGCATTAGCGGACCTCCGCAAGGCAAACAAGGAGCGCGAGCAAGAGCGCATAGAGAAGGTTGAGGCCCAAAAGCAGGTGGCCACGCTAATGTCAAAATTCGACGAATTAAAAAAGGCGCTGGAAGCAAACGCTAACATAGCACAGAGCGAGCAATCGCGGAGCACCAGACACAGTCGACCCAATACAGGTGGGACGGTACAGTCATACAGATGCAGGTATCGCTGAACCCACCAGAGGTGATGGGCCCGCCTCCTCTGCCCCGCCTAATGATGGAGCAGGAGGCGGAATCACAGCCAAATGCCAGCCGCCCTGCAGCCAGGGCTAGAACATAAGGTAATCCACCCACCCCCGGGCGGGAGCTGGTTCAGCAAAACCTCCAGACGAGGCCCGCTAGCGACACAACCGCCCTAATCCTAGAAAGGATGCAACAATTAGAGCAAAGGCTAATCCGGGCGGAGGCAGGCGTCCCAGCGCCAAGGCCAAATCTGCTCTTTACATCCAGACCAGGACCATTCACCGCCACGATACTACAGGTAGTCAGACCAGCACACGCAAAGATACTAAAGATGTCACACTACAACGGCATGTCCGACCCCTTCGTCCACATGGACACCACTCAATAAGGAATTTGATGACGCCACCCTCTGCCACTTGTTCAGCGAAACGTTGGACAAAGAGGCAAATAGCTGGTTCTTAGAATGTCCGCCAGGCTCCATCGACTCATTCCACTCACTGTCAAATGCTTTCCTCTCTCTGTTCATCCTGTTGGGCGCCGGACATCACAACACAACTCAGCTGTTCAACCTCAAGTAGGGTGTAGCGGAAACATTAAAGGTGTTCGTCACCAGGTGAAGAGCGGCGGCATCTCAGTGCGGCGATCTCGACAAGACAATGGAGCTGGCAGCCTTCAAGCAAGGACTCCTCATGGGACCATTTCTCTATCATCTCAATTACAATCATCCAAATGCCACATATGACCATGTCATGAGTGAGGCGGTGATCCATTCACAGGCTGAATTCATCATGTATGGAGAAACCCCCCCACCGCCTCCAACGCTTACAAAGTCTACCCAACCTTCCGCCATCAATCAGGAGACCGCTAGCAAAACCTCTGCTACGTCGCCAACGGATAAGAAGAGAGAGTGGCAACAAGGCACTTACTATAATAAGCGGCAGAAGGACCAACATGACAACAAGGGAAACCGCTCATCCCAAGGGGATAACCGTACTAAACAGATAGAGTCCTCCCAGCGGTATGTAGTGTTAACTGTCCTCACGGCCTCGTATGAACAAATATATGACCAGTGCAAGGATCAGATTCCGCCACTACCCCCAAGAAAATACCCAAGGGTGGGAAAGACCAGGAACACCAGTAAATGGTGCAAATACCATGAGGACAGTGGCCATAACACCAACAATTGCAACGCGCTCAAGATATCTATCAAGACTTTGTACCGCGATGGTAAGATGGAGTAATTCAAGATCGTCCAACCTCCACCCATGGTCTCCAACATCAAACAAATGGGCCGCATCAATACCATTGACGGCGGTGCTCCAATTACCAACATGTCCCACAGGGCAAAAAAGAGTTATGCACGCGCTAACCACCCAAACGAAGTTTGCAATATGTGCTACGAAAGATCCGCTAAACTCCTAAGATCTGGTTGGGGACCCATTACCTTTTCAGAGGAGGAGGAGAGCGGAGTGCATCTACCCCACAATGATCCATTCTTAATCGACGCCATACTCGATAAATGGTCAGTGGGGAGGGTCCTTGTAGAGAGTGGATCCGTTGTCAATGTCATCTTCAATGGTTGTTACAGCATGCAACCATTGCTCCAGGATCATAAGCCATTGCTCAGCTTCTCCGGAGACATCACGCAACCATTGGGTTCCGACTACATGCGACTAGTTATCGGCGCCAGTCTACGTACAGCGGAAATCCATTCGGAGTTTATCATTGTCGACTGCTTCAGTTCAAACAATGCCATCATCGGTCGACCGACACTCAACAAGCTTAAGTGCATCATAGCCGGATACATGCTTCTCATGAAGTTCCCTAAGCCCAATGGGACAGGATGTGTCAAAGGAAGTCAACAATTGGCACGAGAATGCTACTCCACAACTGTAGCGCGGTCGACGCGCCGCCATGAGATACTAATAGTAGGTAACCATGCGCTATTGCCAGACATCTTTTAGGACCCTAGAGATGACGAGAAGAAATATGTCAAGAAGGAGCTTGTCAACCCAGAAACATCTTTGAAGGTTATCAGCATCTCTTATGAACACCCTGAGCGGACAGTCCGCATCGGCGCCATGACAAAGTCGCCGTCTTTGTATGGTCCTACACTGACATGCCAGGCATCTCCCCTGAGATCATCACACACAAAGCTGAGCATCAAACCATCCTCCTACCCTGTCAAGCAGCGGCGGAGGGCCTTCGATGAGGAAAGATATCTTGCAATTAGGGAGGAAGTCGCAAAACTACAAAACATCGGGTTCATCCGCCAAGTCAATTACCCTTAAAAGATTTCCAACCTGGTCATGGGCAAGAAACCTAAAGGGAAATGGCGGATGTGTGTCGACTTCAAGGGCCTCAACAAGGCATGCCCTAAGGACAGTTTCCCGCTACCCCACATAGACCAGTTGCGACCGCTGGACACGAGCTACTGAGCATGATGGATGCCTTCTCCGGCTACAATCAGATCAAGATACACTCTAATGACCAGGAATGCACTGCCTTCACCAACGATAAAGGCCAATACTGTTACAATGTCATGCCCTTCGGTTTGAAGAACATCGGCGCAACTTACCAGCGGTTGATGAATGCCATGTTCGTTGAGCATCTGCGCAAAATCATAGAGGTATCCGTGGACGACATGCTAGTCAAAAGCATCAAGGCTAGTAGACACGTGGCCAACTTCTGCATCATATTCACCATTCTATTGGCTTATGGCATGCTCCTCAACCCGAAAAAATGTTTCTTTGGCGTCACCGCCAGCAAATTCCTAGGTTACATAGTCAGTGAACGGGGCATAGAGGCTAATCCTGACAAGCTGCAAGCCATCCTCAACATGAAGGCTCCAAAGTGGAAAAAAACACGTGTAGAGCCTCCAGGGCAAGCTAACCGCTCTCTCTCGATTCATTTCTAGATTCACTGATAGATGCCTCCCATTTTTCAAAGTCCTAAAGACGACACACAAAAAGGTAATCAACTGGAACCCAGACTATGAGGCGGCATTCTAGGGCTTGAAAGAGTACTTGGCAGCAGTCCCACTTCTCTCCATTCCTTTGCAAGGAGAGACACTGTATATATACCTAGCAGTATCACAATCAGCGATAAGCTGCGCCATTGTCCGATGAGAGGGCCAGGAGGAGCTCCCAGTATTCTACGCCGGCAGAGGCATGAACGGGGCATAAACAAGATATGCCCCCCTGGAACAGCTTGCTCTCGCACTTATTATTGCCGCTAGACGTCTCCGCTAATATTTTCAAGCCCATACCATTCATGTCTTAACAAACCAAACGCTGAGGCAGGTAATGCAAAACCCTGAGCACTCTAGGCTCCTCAGCACATGGGCCATCAAGCTCAGCGAGTTCGACATCGACTACAAACCAAGAATCGCCATGAAAGGTCCTGCGGTGGCAGACTTCATCGCTAAGCTCACCGAGCGTCAGGATGAACCCAGCCAGGGCACACAAGAGGCCAACATGGAAATGAAAACTGTTGAGGAACCAGTCCCCCAGCAACAGTTAGACTGGAACCTCCAAGTTGATGGCTCCTCTTACGCCAAGACCTGCGGCACTGGAGTCATCCTCACAGGACTGGGGGGACTAAATGTAGAATACGCTTTGAAGTTCAATTTCAAAGCCTCAAACAACATGGAGGAATATGACGCACTCATTGCCGGCTTACTCCTCGCCATCAACTCGGGCGCTGACAGTGTCAGCATATTCAGCAATTCCCAGTTAGTCGTTAACCAGGTCAATGGCAGTTTCCAGGCCAAGCACCAACAGTTAGCGGCATACTTGGGGTACGTCAAGACACTCCTCAAAAAATTAAAATTTCACACCATCACACAGATCCCTAGGGAAAGAACACCAAGGCTGATTCACTAGCGCAGCTAGCAATCGCTCAACCACACTAATGTCTAGCAGACACAAGAGTAGAACGCCTTGACAAGCCAAGCATCACAAAAACCCTGGAGGAGATTTTTAGCATTGAGACTAGGCCAAGTTGGATGGATGAAATCATCGAATACAAGTGCAATGGAACATTACCAGTAGATAAGGTCGAAGCACGACAGCTCAAGTGGAGAGCAACCTGTTATAACATACAGAATGGCAAACTTTACCGCTAAGGGTTTACTCATCCCAACCTCCGGTGTCTGACCCCCGAAGAGGGAAAGGACGTGCTAACAATGATACAAGCTGGGGAGTATGGAAACCACTCCGGCGCCAGGTCTCTGGCCAATCGTACAATGCGACAGGGATACTTTTGGCCCACGCTCGGCGACGACGCCAGAAAGTGTCCAGGTGCTGCACAAATGTCAACAATATGCTGACCTCCCCCATGCCCCGGCGATACCCTAGTCAATCATCATCGGCCTATAGATCCATTGCATGTGGGGCTTAGACTTGCTGGGAAAATTCCCAACCGCCAAGGGTCGGTTCAAATACATCATTGTTGCTAACGACTACAACAACAAGTGGATCGAAGCGCAGCCTTCCACGGCCGATGTTATCACGATAGATGACACCGGGATGGGAAAAGTACCGGTCTCCGTGCCTATTTCCTCTCGTTCCACTGGGAGCGATGAGGCACTACTTCCTGGTGAGAAGAAGAGATCCCATAGGCACCGGCATCGGACTGATAAGGAGGTGACGTACACTGGCCGGGATGTTCAAGGTATTGGTGCGAAGAGGCAGAAGAAAGATCACCCGGGATCAGAGTCGTCGCCTTCGCTTGGCCTGTTATCTCCCGCCATTCCGGTAATCCCCGAGAAGCCCATCAAGCAGCTGCTGAGTGAGTACGGGGTTGCTGATGAAAAGTTGGTGCGGTCCATGCTTGGGGATCTGAAGGATATTGACCTCGACCGGGTTCGGGCCAAGGATAATACTCCCCAGGAGAATCGCCGTCTTGCCCGGGAGTCAATGATGTGGGTACGTCTTTCACTTTCTCTATCAATTTTTTATTGTTATATACGTTTT
>BDJD01005695.1:77578-117428 GCA_002564525.1 Rosa multiflora
ATAGTGGTCCATTTGGAGTGTGATTAGGAAGGGATCATCATGGGGCATCCTCAGATCAGCTTCCTCCTCCTGCAGGAATGTCACCGATGTCCACTTGGTGCCACTGTTTTGCTGCGGGGCTTTGTGGAAGTTGAAAACTTCCGGACGGCCGAAACTAGAATTTCGTTTCCTCCCCTGGGGAGGCAACTCCTTTGGGCCCCCACCGTGGATCGTGAAGATCTGGCAGTACATATCTACTGCTCCTATCTCTTTAGCTCGTAGGTATCTTTGAAGCTTGCCCCTCTGGATGAGGGACTCGATTGTATTTTTTAAAGCAACACACAGATTGGTATTGTGTCCGGCATCCTCATGATAAGTGCAGAATTTTCCGGTATCCTGTTGGGTAAGTTTGCTCTTCGGGAATTTCCTTGGGGGTGGTCCCGGTATCTCATCCCTGTTTTCGTTACAGATAGTCTCGTCTGAAGCGTTCAGGATTGTGAACATCTCATACCGGGGTGGTGGTGGTGTCCTTGAGACCTGTTGTGCCCTCGGCTCCCTGTGAGGGTGGTCGGTCCCATAACTGTTTGACCTGGACGAGGACTCGTTGCCTCTTTTGTTCGGGGTATGGGGTGACCTATCATGACTGTGGACCCACTCTCTCTTTCGTTGCTCATCCCTAATCGTCTAGGCCGGTGTGGAAAATCTTAGCTCTGGTCTGGGGGTGTCCCCGTATGTTTCGAATTCGGCCTGAGCGTGTCTAATGGCAGTGGCCATCAGCTCGTCGTAGCTAGCTGGAGGATTATGGTTGATCCCGTAGAGGAATTCTCCGCGCCTTAAGTCCCTCCTGAAAGCCAGCTCAACCAGTTCCTTGTTCAGGTCCCAGCACTTAGCGGTAGCCGCCTGCCATCGATTTACAAAAGATTTCAAAGTTTCATCTTCTCTCAGCTGGACTTTTAACAGGCCCTTCGGTGTGTGTATCCCATCAGTGCGTAAGATGAATCGAGCGACAAATTTGTCAGCCAACTCCTTAAAATTCCCTACAGAACCGACCGGCAGTTTGTAGAACCAACTCAGAGCCTCCCGTGACAAGGTCTCCTGGAACATATTACAACACACTTCGTCTGTATATCCCTTGGCGTTTGTTTGTGATCGGAAAGCCTGTAGATGCTGGTAGGGGTCTCAAACTCCCGTATAGTCAATCTTCAGTGGTTTCGATGTATTCGCTCGAATGGCTCCTCTAACCTGTTGGGTGAAAGGCCCCGGGCGGTCCTCGTAACTGTTCATAGCTCTCCAGGTGTCTCTATTTTCTGTGGCCTGTACCCTTGCCTGCAGGGCATGTAAGGAGTTGCTCATTTGTACGAGTAATGACGTGTTTGCGTCGGTTACCGGTGGGATATTGTGAACTGGCTGTGGTAACGGTGGTGGTGGTAGATGCCTCAAGCTTTCCGGGAATAAGTCTACTGGTACCTGGATTAACCGTCGACTGCCCTCCGTAGGAGGTGCTGGGGCGGTGCTGGTGTCTCCTGTCATCGGTGTTGCGTTCACGCCTGCTAGCTGGGATGCTCTAGCTAGGGCCTGAGTGAGTGCCTCGTTGTGCTGGTGCCTCCTGTCCAGTGCTCGGGCCAGCGCCGTGTTTTCATCTTCCAAATCCTGCATTCTCTGTTGCGTGAGGCGGTTTGTTTCCTTATCGGTACTCTATTGTTCCCGATCGATCCTGGATTGCTCCCTGAAGGCTGCGATCTCAGCTCGCATAGACTCCAATTCCGATACCTGAGTCACCTGATCAGGGACTATCGGGTCCAAGGATCCGAGACCATGGATTTCTCCCTGAACACTTGGCGCCTCTGCTGACGAAGTTCCCGGAGAGAATATTAGTGCCCGGGCGACACTTCTACCCTCTCCCGTCATTTCTGGCTCATTCATGACTCGGCCCCTATCTGGCGCGCCAATGTTTCTGGTGGCTTTCTCCGGGGACCTCACACAGAATGCTATACCGTTTGGGCCACCGATCCAACTCCTAAATCATGTATCAAGAACACGACGTTAGAGGGATAAACCGTACCGGACGGTTTATACCTCTCCGATGTCTGAGTGAGAAACTAATAGATGTATGGAGATCAGATTGTGTATGAAGGAGTTATTACCCGTCAAAGGGGGTTGTGCTAATGTCTTTATATTCAAGCATGGGAAAGGAGTCTCCCCTATCCTCGATGTGGGACACAGGTTGTTCTTCTGATGCCATATCAGCCCTCTTGTTGTGTAAATAGATGGGCTGTGCTGGCCTTGCCCAGGGTGGCATCCCATGTGAGGCCCGCCATGATGGGTCGTGAACCCGGCCTATGGCGTAGTACCTGGGAGTACCGATGGGGCTCAGAGGCTAATGCTAAACTTAGTTGAGACTCCCCAGTATGTCAAGTAGTCTCAAAACCGAACCGTACCGAAACCGATCGGTTAAGTACCAATTCGGTACACCAATTCTCTTTTTAAAAATCTGTCAAGTTTCACAATAATGCAAATCTTACTACAGATTTTTCCTGCATAAGTAAAACAAGCACAACTGGCCCTTACCATAAAGTCCTAAATTAAAGACAGAGGCTTCTAAACTCATCAAGTCATAACTCATAACTCATAAAGACATAAACAGATAAACTGAAAATAAAGGCTGCAAACTCACAAATATATAAACTCACATACTATATATAAATTGGAAACTGATGGCTGCTAAACTCACAAACATAAACTGCTAATCAAAGGCTGCTAAACTCATCACAAAGAAAAAAGCACACAAAGGCATGAAGCCGTGAAATCACAAACTGAAAATTGAAAACAAAGGCTACTAAACTGACAAATACAAACTGATAAATAAATTGGTATTGCATGTAGCAAGCCAGCAAAGGCTTACTACTAGTCTATTATTACAATCCAAAAATAAACTCATAGATAGAAGTATTGCACAAACTCACAAAGGTTGAAACCAACAAACCATAATGTCATAAATTGAAGAATGAAAACTGAAAATGAGATTCAGCAGAGTTCATGAAATGATAAAAATTAAAAATAAGCAACAACCAACAATAAGTAAAGTTCAACTTGTTTCTGAGTCATCAGAACCAGAATTTTCAGATTCATCTTCAACTTCCACAACTTCATCACTTGCATTAGTTGCATCATTTCCCTTTGCTTTTGAAGGAAGACATGAGTTTACACTTGAAGATGCTGAGGTTATATAATCTACACACCAAACACAATGAATTGCTAAATATTAGAACTTGAAAAACAAAAAAAATGTAATGGTAAACTAAACTGATCATAAATCATAATACTTTACCTTTCTCACATTTCTCATAGAATTCTGTTTCTTTGATGCCTGGAGCATCCTCTATGTAGCTAATATCATTCCCCCTCAACCAACTTTGCAAACATATCAAAGCTTCCACAGATTTTGAAGTTAATGAACTCCTAAAGTTGTCGATTACTCTCCCTCCAGTGCTAAAAGCAGCCTCAGATACAACTGTAGATACTTGAGCAGCCATTACATCTTTGGCTATTGCTGCAAGAACAGAATACTTAGGTCCATTCAGCTTCCACCATAACAAAATTGGAAAATATGATTCTCCATCATTTGTATACTCAAGAGTGTCCAGCAGATACTTGTCCACCCTTCGTGTGCAACCACTTGCTCATCAAGTTCTGAAACAACTTTTCTCCAATCACTCAAGATTGATGCTCTTCCTCTACTACCGGTGCTTGTTACTGTGCTTTGTGAACTTGAAGATAAAACCTCCCTTTTCTTTGTAGGGGCATCCTTTGGTGCATAAGCTTCATACAATGACATCAACATATCCCTTAGCTCCTTGCCTTTTGCTTCCACAATGTCATGATCATACCCCTCTTTTTTCAACAAATGAGTGATATTAAGTAGCTTGAATCTCGGATCAAGCACAAGCCCCATAAACACCAAAGGATTTAGATCCTTGAAGCTACCATAATATTTGAGAAATTTGGAACTCATGTGTCCTGCCATATCAGTCAACACTTTCTCAGTTTCACTCCCTGTCTGCATTTCAGGTGCAATAACAGCTTATTGATATCAATTTCCATGGACAACACATCATGGAAAGTAGTATGGATTGTGGGATGATTACTTGCACTGACCCTCAAAGTAATTTCATAAAAAACCCCCCAAAAAATGCACAAACACCTCTTCCTTATCCCATTCTTCATTTGTCGGTGGCCCAACTCTATTTCAATTACCTTTCACTGGAACCACATTCCCTTCCTCATCATACTCTTCCTCAGGCTCCTTGAAATATGCAGCAAAGCCACTGTCATCATCCTCTAGCATCCTTCCAAAGGCTTTTTTGAACTTCAAGGCAGCTTCCAACATTAAGAATGTTGAATTCCACCTTGTGGGTTCCCACCAAGCCTTTGAAAGGGACTTGTTCCTTTGCTACACATGCCTTAAAACTATCTAGCCTTGATGCCGAAGACCTAACAAACTTTACAACATTTCCAATGGCTAGCACTGCCCTATTCAACCTCTTCAACCCACTTCCAACAATCAAGTTACAAATATGAGCAGTAAACCTAACATGCATGAACTTTCCCTCTAAGATTGATTCCGAGTTTTCCCTTTTGTTAAGTTTGGACCTGTGGGGATAGGCAATGATTTTCGACTCACCATTATGATAAATGACGCGCAGACAATGAAAATAACGCGACCCACGTGGCTACTACCGTTATTGATGCCACACCGAAGAAAGTTACTAAGCACGGTCATAATAACATGGCACGATGGCATTATAACACGGAGTAATGGCGTTATTCAATAACGCCGGAGTAATGACGCCAATGAATAACGCCATAACTCCATAATGTGGAGTGCTGGTGATGATGAATAACGCCGGAGTAATGACGCTAATGAATAACACCATAACGCCATAATGTGGAGTGATGGTGATGATGAATAACGCCGGAGTAATAACGCCAATGAATAACGTCAATAACGTCATAACGCCGCGATGAGGAGCAATTGCGCTATTAAATAGCAAGTAGCGCCACAATGCGAGGCAATGGCGCTATTAGATAGCGCCATAACGCCACGATATGGAGGATGGCGTTAATGAATAGCGCCATAAACGCAGAATGATTGTGATCATAAGAACAATTATCAAAATGGAATTTAACGCCACTTACGGTGTAATTTCCCATTCTCCTATATAAGGGAGGCTGAACGTCCAGGTAAGCCATCTGATTCAGACTTGTTTTACTCCACAACTGAGAAACATACTGACTTAGGCATCGGAGGGTTTTCTGCAGGTACCCCCCCTTTTTTCCCTCTAGTCGACGGTCAAACTCCAAGTCAACTCTCGAATGAAGCTTCTCGATTGTTCCTGGTCAACTCCCGCTCCAGTCCGCATTGATTGTTGGGTCAGACGGGCCGAGGGACATTGTGGGGGTAATCAACGAATTTGTCTGGCCAAATTCATCTGGATCACCTTTATTACATAAGAACCAAAGAAAACAGAGGAAGATCACTCCTCTGCCACAAGCTAATCACCTTTATTACACCTTTATTACGTCATTCTGCCACAAGCTAATCCTCCTGCCTCGAATAACGGGAAGCCGCAGTAATTCATCTGGCCAATTACCAAAGTCAAGTGGCAAGGTACTTCAACAAAGGGGTCCGACCTCGCACTTTTCAGGTAGGTGACCTTGTTCTAAAAAGGGTCGTAGAGGATATCAAGGATCATGGCGCTGGGAAATTCAAACCGGTCTGGGAAGGACCGTACGAAGTCGTCGCGGTTTACAGTAAGGGCGCATATCGACTCCGTAACAAGGCAACAGGATGCGACCTCCCCAGACCATGGAATGCAATTTACTTGAAGAAATATTACCAATAAGCAGACTTGCAAATAAGGGCAGTAATCCAGGTAATGTAGGAAGGTGTTTTCATATTCTAGTTATTGAAACAGGGTGTATATTTTGGCAACCCAGATCTTCTTGTCTCTGTGCAAACGGAATGTATTTTTGGCTGGTGGCCTGAATCAATAAAGAGCCGTTCCTTTTCATTATTGAATTATATGGGTGCTCAACGTCTGGCGCAAGCAAAATTTAGATAATTTTATTTAAGAAAAGAATATGACCGGTAGATGAAAGTTATGCATGAAGCCGAAGGCCTCATTGTGGCGTGGCCGGCGGCAACGATAATGTAAAGGCCGGTGGCCTGGATTTTATGTCAGGGCTAGTTGCCACAACAAGTCTATATGGCCGGAGGCCAGATACATCAATGCGGCCAGTGGCCAAAGGGGATTTATATAGCCTGAGGCTGTGAAAAATGGACATGAATTCATCCCGATTAATGGCCGGTGGCCGGTTGCTCTCTCCCTTCCCGAAATTCTTAAGCTAGTTCTCGATACCATGCATGCAGCGTGATGAAGAAACAGTGTCGACCACGAAGTAAAAGGGGAATCGGTGTACATTTAACGATAAACAAGTTGCGTCGAAAGTATTATTACATCAAGACACAGTGAGGTATACATTAAGGCATAAAACAAACGACAAAGAGGAAGTAAACGGAGACAGTGCGCCTCTAGCAAGAAGCTATTATTACATAAGAACCAAAGAAAACAGAGGAGTGAAGCAGCTAGCACGGGTAGTCGGATAATTTCATGACCGCGGGGCACCGTCGGGACCAACGTAATATGGCAGCAGAGATGTGTCGATACCGGGGAAATTCAATATCATCCTCTGATGATACTCAATGACTGCATCACGGTAACTGTCTTCACGGCTTTGAACGCGAACCTCGTCGAGGAACCTTTCTCGACGATAGCACTCACGAAGTTCCAGCTTTAGACTTTCAGCATGATCTCTCGAACGCTTAACCTCTGCCGATAAATCTCGAACGCTTAACCTCTGCCGATAAAAGGTGCATAGCATTCAATGTCGCAGGTACGGTTCGTTTCGTCCTTGGAACTCTGAAGAGCGCTATCTTCAAATAGAAATTCACCGGCACGCGAATCAGACCTGAGAAAAAGGAAATCATCAGTCAGGGCCAAACGGACCAAAAGGAGAAGGTGGAAAACGCCAAAAAAAAAAAAAAAAGAGAAGAACCTATTAGAAGAATTGTAAGACGGAATCGCAATAGGAGTAGGTGACCGGCAGTCAGGGGAATGTTCATTAGTGACAACAATTTGCTTGCCGCGACCTACAGGAGGACACCTGGGGTCCATGAGGGCAAGAAGGAATAGAGGGAGTGAAAGGAGTAAGGCAAAGTGAAAATAGCTCTGAAACTACGACCGAAGGTGATATGAGAGAAGTGTGAAGACAAAACAATTTATAAAGAAGAGATGACAGGGGTTGGAGAATTTGAGAATCAAAACCGAGGAAATTGCATTAAAAAGGCGTCAAATCACGGCATTCAAGATTGTGATATCTGTATTAACGCACCAGATGACAGCCATAAAGATTGAAATCATACATTTGATGGGGATAATCTCTCCATTAAAGTTATATGACGACAAGGCCAATTGACTGCCGCGGTATCTCCTTAAGAAAAAAGAGAAGACAACATGGTACTTCGCAGTGTACGGAGTCCAGCACTAGGGGTTAAGCATATAAGGAAAGGAGGATTCAGTTGGTGAAAGGGGTAAACATGAAGGGGTTTCCAAAAGCAAAAATTCTCATATTTAATTGCAAAAGCCTTACACAATGCCAATAAAACTACAAACGAAGCGACAGAAGCCAAGGAAAACAAGGAAAATAAACTCTTAGTCATTAAGGATGACTTTATTACTATTTCTGATATTTATTAAGGAGCTGACGATGCTTCACCATCATCAATGCCATGACCTTCACTGACACTAGACACTGGCAATGGGACGTCCCCCGGAATCATGCCCCGAATAGGAGAATAGCCACTCGGAATGAACCCGTAATATCGGTCAAACTCGTCGGGACTAGGATAACACCTGTCCTCCTCTTTCGTCAAGGCTTGGTTCCAACCAAGCCAGAAATTCTTGGCGGAAACTCTTTTTATCTGAGCAACTCCCTTTTGGTATTCCTCGTCCTTGCTTTGCATCACTACGGCCAGCTCAGTTTTCAGTTGCGCTATCTGATGGTTTTTCTCTTCAACAATGTGACCTAGCTCTGCCATCACTTGGGACTGCTCCTCAATTTCATGTTCCTTGGCTAGAAGTTGGCGGTCTTTGTCCTTCAGTTGAGAGTTAGCATCCTCCAACTTTTGCTGTTGTTTGGAATGGAGACCATCGAGACTACACAAGAACTGGTGAGACGCCATAAGAGCCTGTATACAAGGGAAGTAATGCCAACAATAAAAGTAGGAACGCCAAGAAAAGTGTTACAAAAAAAAAAAAAAAATGAGATATACTCACATCGAGCTGAGAGGCACACAAGTCATTATAAAAATCCATAGGACTTTTGGGGAACGGCCCCGGAATAGGCTTCAACGATGCAAAGGTGGCAGCCACTGCCGACGCGGCTGGCCCGTTAGAAAGAAGGGGCTCTTCCGCCAGAACAAAGGAGTTGTCGCGCTTTTTAAAGCTCAATTCCAGGATCCTATATGACGAGGGGGAATTCGAGACAGGAGGATTAGCTTGTGGCAGAATGATGTTTTGTGCAGATGCGTCACGAACAGTTTCCAACAAGGGTTGTAGAAGTTGTGTAAAGGATGAATCACCACGTGCGAGAGGAGGCGGTAACGTATCTTGCGCCAACCCTTCTGCAGAAAGATGGGATGATTCGGAGCCATTGACAAGATTTTCTGCCTTACGTTTCCTAAATCGTCGAGGGGGAGGAATCGTGTGAGAGAGATCTCTCACTGCATGCAACAAAGGCTCTTCTTCTATTGTATTAACCTGAAATTCTTCTTCTTCATCCAAGTTTCCCTCCACACCATATCCCCTTGCGACGGTGGCGTCCGGACAAGGGATGGTGGCACGGAAATCACTTTTCACTTCCTCATATGTAGCAAACAAAGCCTCACAACATTCAGACCTGGAAAAAACGCTCTCAATCTGGGCAACGAGGACCGCCAACTCTCTCCCTGAGAGTGTAGAGTCCACAGGTTCTCGATAACGACCAAATAGGGCTGAAGGCCGAATAGATGCGGCCTCTGCTAGATTCCCGATAGTTACGAATTGGGAAGGGCACCAGTCGCCCCCAACAAGATGGCTTTCCAACCATGCTACACGACCAGAGGGAAGATCAATCTTAGCCAGGGAAAGTTTGTAAGCTGCGCGACGTCAAACCAGATATGGGTGAGTAAAAGAGAATGCCAAGGAAAGAAATCAAATATAACGAGGTTATGATTGAGGGACGTACCAAGGTCGTCAGCGAAAGCAGCTGGAGGCGAAAGGTCTAATTCTGGAGATCGCCATTTGCCAGAGATCATCAAGGCTTTGGACCTCCATCCCGGATGACTAATCGTCACGCCTGCGAATATCTTCATCTTCGGGTATGGAGAAAAGTTGAAATATCGAAGCTTGCCTGTTCTGACCCAGTTGAAAAGATGAAGAAAATCTGATAAACCCAGGGAAACACCCCATTTCCAACCCATGATCAAGAAAGAAGACAAGAAAAGATAAGCATTCGGGTGAAATTGCATTGGGTGCACGCCAAGGACCCTCCACACTAATTGGAAAATAGGATGAATTGGAAACCTGATAAACCTCAGATGAGAAAGAGACAATATCAAGGTGTCACCAGGCACATTCTCGCCAGTGTAGATATCGGCATCGTCAGGAATCGAGGAAAGTTTGACGGACTTTGAGACCGCGTACGTTGTAGCATATTTCTCTATTTCTTGAGCGGTTGGTTTCCAAGGTGTAGGTTCATCGATTGGCTCCAGACTTTTCTTTTGGGATTTCGCCAAGTCTGTGTACTTAATGCGAGCCATGCGAGTGATTAGAGGATAACTGTGAACTATTCACAACAAAGTTAGGTTCCGAAGACTTATACATGAACGACGTGGAGACTCATAAAGCAAAAAAAAAAAAACAAATTGAAAGGGATTGGAGCTTACGCAAGGCGGCGGTAGGGCACGAGCTTGAACGCAAAGGTTGCAGGGCGACAGAGAGAAAACGATAGCAAAGAAAAAAAAAAAACTTTTGGTCACCGTTTGGCAGCCAAACCAAGACACGGCGATTAGTGGATCAATTGCTTGTCGTCAATGGCCTCCCAAGCGTAGCGCAGCAGTGGCATTGGCGAACCAGAAAGGTGATTCGGTGAAGAGCGACGCTGGCAGGAAGATCGCAAGCGGGCACCAACACAGTCGTTCAGGTCGTGCAACGCCCAGATTGCAGTGATGACCTCCGCCGCGTCGTCGCAAGGTGTATCTGGAGTAGAACGGTGGCAGAAATCCCTTTATAAAAGAATGACTACGACGTGGTTTGCAATCCAAGAGAATTTCGGAGGGGATGGCAAGTGATAATCTGAGAAATCACAACGGGATCACACGCGACAAAAACGGGAGAACAGGCTAGTCAAGTAGCGTTAAATTGGATACAGGCCTGGCCAGGTACAGCTGGAATTGGGCCAAACATGCTTTGTGATGAGCTTAGGTTTTCATCAGAACTAGAAGGAGACTTGGGCCTAGAGCTGGCCCAGTTTGAACAGCGTTTGAGTGGTCCTAACGTCACGACATTGATCCTTGCTGGATATAGGTTTGAACGACCACAGTGGTGAGAACACATGGAAATTTTCTCTTGGGATAGTTATCCAAAGAGGAAATTTGGGGGCATTGTGGGGATAGGCAACGATTTTCGACTCACCATTATGATAAATGACGCGCAGACAATGAAAATAACGCGACCCACGTGGCTACTACCGTTATTGATGCCACACCGAAGAAAGTTACTAAGCACGGTCATAATAACATGGCACGATGGTGTTATAACACGGAGTAATGGCGTTATTCAATAACGCCGGAGTAATGACGCCAATGAATAACGCCATAACGCCATAATGCCATAACGCCATAATGTGGAGTGATGGTGATGATGAATAACGCCGGAGTAATAACGCCAATGAATAACGTCAATAACGTCATAACGCCGCGATGAGGAGCAATTGCGCTATTAAATAGCAAGTAGCGCCACAATGCGAGGCAATGACGCTATTAGATAACGCCATAACGCCACGATATGGAGGATGGCGTTAATGAATAGCGCCATAAACGCAGAATGATTGTGATCATAAGAACAATTATCAAAATGGAATTTAACGCCACTTACGGTGTAATTTCCCATTCTCCTATATAAGGGAGGCTGAACGTCCAGATAAGCCATCTGATTCAGACTTGTTTTTCTCCACAATTGAGAAACATACTGACTTAGGCATCGGAGGGTTTTCTGCTAGTACCCCCCCCCCCTTTTTTCCCTCTAGTCGACGGTCAAACTCCAAGTCAACTCTCGAAGGAAGCTTCTCGATTGTTCCTGGTCAACTCCCGCTCCAGTCCGCATTGATTGTTGGGTCAAACTCCTCTACGGAATTTTTCACCTCCAACAGGACCTAACAAACTTAAGAGCACACTTATTAGCAGCTGCATTATCCACTGTGATGGTTAAAACCTTGTTTATCCCCCATTGAATCAAACAAGACTCAATCAACTTCCCTATTGAATTCCCACTATGGTTATGGATAGTGCAAAAATTGATAATCCTCTTATGCATAACCCATTCATCATTGATAAAGTGTGATGTTAACACCATGTAATTGAAATTCTGAACATTTGTCCAAGTGTCAGTAGTTAGGCAGACTCTATGATGTGCCAAATCAGATTTCAATTTCTTCTTTGTCTTATCATACAACTTCAGAAAGTCTTTCACCAAAGTTTTCCTACAGGGGACCTTAACACAGAGGCTGCATAACATAACAAAACTTCCTAAACCCTTGCTTTTCAACAAAGCTAAAAGGAAGCTCATTAACTACAACCATTTCAACACAAGCTTGCATCACTTCATCAGGATTATACGCTACAGCCTTCAGTGAATTACCCTTACTTTTATCACCAACAAGCAGTTTTTTATTCTTATCGACAATCCTCCTTCCTGGATAATACTTGCATGCGTTGTTTATGTGCCTAAGCATACCCTGAGTCCCATTTTTGTAAGAATCACAAGCATAGTCTCCTACTGCTCCCTTAGGACAATATATACACTTAGCCCTCCTAAACTCGTGTATAATATCTTCTTTACCCTTAACTTTAATCACTTTCGTACCAGTGTATTCCTCAAAGTGCTCCCAAACCCAACTACATTTCCTACCAGCTCGAGGATTGTCATGTACCTTTTCAAACGATCCTGGAGTTGCTGCCCCTGCGGCTAATTGAGTGACATCTTCTTCAGCTACTGAGGGAGAGGTCCCACTGTTCGAAACAACCAAGCTGGACTGAGGGAGAGGTAACACTGCTCGGTCTGCTCCTTCTTTGCCTACTTCACCCCTCTTCTTACTTCTTCTAAACTAAAACATAAAAAAAAATAATAATAAATAAATAAATAAATCAACAACAGTAACTAAAGAATGAAGATTGAACACAATTTATGTAATCAAACATAAATAAACTAATGCACTGTTAATCAAATAATCATTATAGCACATAAATTGATAATCATAAATTCATAATCAATTAATCATTCTATGCAGAAATTGATAAACTGATAAACAAGTAAAACAAAAGTTCAGTACATCATAATGTACTAAGGTACTAAACTGACAGATTATAATCTGATAATCATTATATCTAGTTCATAATCTCATACATCAATAAGCCAAAGTACTGAAGTGGCAATTACCCAAATTGATAAACAACCAGAGTATCTCATATTCTCATACATGATAATTAATCTCAAGTTCTCAACCAGTCAACCATCAGACATGACAATCACATGCCAACAAGGCAACAAACATCACTGATAATCATTTGAAATTCATATTAAACAAAACCCAATACACAGACTTACTCCTAGCTTTCTCATTGATAATCAAATGATCAAATCCGAGCCTTCAGTGAAAGCTGCAGACGTATTGGAATCAGAGCTTCAACTTCTTGAGTTCTTGTCTTCGATTTGAATGGAATCAATCGATCAATGGAATCGTGGTGCATCGATCGAAGGAGGTTTGACTGTTTGAGAGTGAAGGCGGCTTTTTTAGGTTGAAATGTCGAATGACCTAGTCAAATGACTCGAGCTGAAGCCATCCATCGATTTGGAGCAAATTAACGGGCCGGGTCGGTAACTTAACGGTATGAAAAAAGCCCAATCCGATCCAAACCTGAGTCCAATATATTTGGTATGGTTTCAATTCGGCACTCCAAAAAACAAAAATGAAACCGAGCCGATTGGTATCGGTACCGATTCGGTCGGTATCAGCGTCAGTATTTAGGTCACAGATTCCCAGACCTACTGGAGAAGATGGTTATCTGATATGACCTACTGACCCACTCAAGTCCTGTACCTTGCGTTTTAAGTTGATATATTGAACAACTCCTTAGCCGTATTATTGCTGCCAAAATTTGTCCTATTACAATTCCTGGAAATTGTGGAAATTTAACCAACTCTACAGCTAGGTTTATTTACATTAGTTCTATAAAATTCTGAGAAATTTCCCACATTGACGATCGAGGACCACCCAACTCAATAATTCTTGCACATGCTTGATGCAATTTTCTGGGGGAACCTTGACTTGACGCGGCTATAAGAGTTAATACGTAGTATTTCTCATCTGCCTTATTTCAAACGTCATTGGACTTTGGTCACTTGTGGTTTTCACTTTACTGGAGTCTTCTTTGAGTAATGGATGAGCCAATTTGGCACTGGACAGGACAGAAATTCCTAGTTGAACTTTTTGTCTTTGTGAAGCAAAAAAAAGAAAGAAAGTAGAATGGACTTAGTGTAACACGCAGTGCAGTCAATTGATATTTTTGAGTCATTTAAAATTTGTTTAATTGAATTGAAGTTCAATTGACGCATTGGCGACGATTCAAGAGTTTTCAAGAAATCAAATATTATCTTGTTTGAAATCCATTTGCTTAGGTTCATTAAAAAACAAACATTTCTTTTTCTCTATAAATCAATTTTGGATTTTGAAGAATCACTGCGAAGTTGATATATGATTTTAGATCTTGTATTCCCAACACCTACTTCGACTCACATTACCATTCCATCCTCAACATAGCCCAAAAATGGAAGGATCAATATTTACGTTACAAGTCTTTGCGTATGGACTTGCTTGCTTAATTTATTTAATGGAAGGGAACATTAGGTAGCTAGACTAGTGAGACGACTAGTTGTCAAAGTAAACTGTAGAAGATGGACCATGGTTCCTCAATCATAAAGTCATGATAGGCACCAAAGGCAGAGACCCCCTTGTAATGATATATGTTCATTGTAAAACAAATTTCTCCCTACATTTTTCCAGAAGAATAATCATCAATAATGATGTCACTTACATTCATGCAATTCCTCTTTGCTTTTAGTCTTATGCTCCTTGTTCATGCCCAAGATCAATCAGGTACGAATGTCTAATGCATATAAGTGAATATGTTGCTTATAATAGTTTTTTGATTGGAGATTTTATTCAAAGCATTGTATAAAAGCTAAGAGATATGTGTCTCTGCAGGCTTCATCAGCATTGATTGCGGCAGAGCTGAAAATTTTAGTTATACTGACTTGAATACAGGCATTGAGTACATTTCAGATGCAAGATTCATAGACACTGGTGAAAGTAAGTTAATATGGCCCAATCAAAGAAATAACTACACACAGCCATACTGGACTCTTAGGAGATTCCCAGAAGGAACCAGGAACTGCTACAAAATAAATGTCACAAGTGGAATGAAGTATTTGATTCGAGCCGGTTTCTTTTATGGAAATTATGACGGCGATAATAAATTACCAGTATTCGAACTACATCTTGGAGCTAACTTGTGGGATACTGTGAGGTTTAAGGATGCATCAACTGACAAGAAAAAGGAGCTCATACATACCCCCTTGCAAAATTACATTCATGTTTGTTTGGTGGACATAGGGTCTGGGATCCCATTTATATCAGCTATAGAGCTAAGGCCTTTACCTAATGAGACTTATCATACACCAATGGGTTCCTTAGAACTTGTTTCGCGGTATGACACTGGTCAAATGGATACCCTTAGAGGATACAGGTGAATTCTTGAACTCATAGGAATCGATATGTTTTCTGATCCTTGAATACTATGATGATTTTTTTTGTTTTTTTTGTTTTTTGTTTATCAAATAATGTGGCAATGTTTCATTTTAGGTTCCCATTTGATATTTTTGATCGCGTCTGGTCGCGTTCATATAAGGTCGAGGATTGGGCACAATTAAGTACACGATTCACCGTTAACACGAATTATCACAATAAATACCGTCCACCGTCTGAAGTCATGCGTACTGCCGCCACGCCGAGAGATCCAAGTGATCCTTTGAATATCCGGTTGCCGCCTTCTAATGATAGCAATGCACAACATCATATTTACATGCACTTTGCAGAAGTTGAAAAGCTCCAACCCAACCAGTCTAGACGGTTCAACATCACTAGGAATGGAGACCTCTTTTATGGGCCAGTTGCTCCTAGTTACTTGCACACAGATACTATTTCTAGCTCTAAAGCTTTTGGCGGACAACAAAATAATTTTTCAATCTTGAAGGCTGAAAACTCTAGTCTTCCACCCATACTCAATGCTTTTGAGATTTATAAGGTGAAAGAATTCTCAGAATTGGATACAGACCAAGAAGATGGTAATTAAGTTCCTTACACAAGCTTTTATTTCTCTCTATTTATTGCCTCACCTGATAGTTATATGAGTGATTTTCTTGCGGTTTTCTGTTTCTGTCTTACAATACTAGTTGTTGCAATCACAAACATCAAGGAAACTTATAAAATTAGAAAAAACTGGCAAGGAGATCCATGTTCCCCTCAAGCTTACTCATGGGAGGGCATAAACTGTAGCTATCATGCTTATGAGCCCCTAAGACGAATTATAACCTTGTAAGTTTGTCTTCATAAACTTATTGATGTTTTCATTTTCAATTCACATATGTCTTAGTGATGTGACGAAACATGTAATTAGGAACTTGTCCTCGAATGGATTAACAGGGGAGATAGCTCTTTCTATATCCAATCTGGCAAAGATACAAACCCTGTAAGTATGCCTTTCTGTGTCCAAAATGAGCTGTTACCGATAATGAGAAGCTAGATTGAGAAAGGAGAGAATTTCATTTGTCATAATGAGTTTTAAACGCATGAGCTGTTACCGATAATAAGAAGCTAGAAATTAAGGAGAGAATTTCATTTGTCATAATGAGTTTTAAACGTGATCTGTTCATTTCAGGGATTTATCAAACAACAACTTAACAGGAACAATTCCAGAGTTTTTGTCTCAATTACCAGATCTAAATTTCATGTAAGAAATTATTTGGTGATATATAGTGTGGCAGAGGGAACTCCTTAACTGGAAACCATATTTAAGACATATTACTTGATTTACTTCTGTAGAAACTTGGAGAAAAACAAGCTTACAGGCTCAGTTCCAGTTGGATTAATTGAGAAGAGGAATAATGGTTTGCTATCACTAAGGTATGCAACTTACATAAAACTAATTGTTATTATTTCTTGAATCTGTTTTACAAATTGGATTGTTGACATAGTCACGAGCCAGTTTTCTATTTGTAATTAATGTCGAGTTTATTTTCTCATGGAATTATTTAATGATCAGGTATTTCACTAGAAAACGTTGAGATACAAATCTGCTTACTAAAACGTAACATAGGGATTTATAGTTATTTGATAATAATCTAACTACAATTGCCATCAACTATTTTGGTGTCAGTTTGTGCCAAAATCTAAATCTATCCGGAAACGTTCCTTGCAAGAAGAGCCACAAATTCATTATTCTCGAAGTGGTGTCAGTCTCTGGAATTTCCATCCTCTTGTCAATTGTAGCAGCTATCTTCTGCTGGGGTCTTAAAAGGAAAAAACAACAGGGTAAGCTAGACTTCCAAATATATATGGTTATTAATCAGTTAAACATTAGTCAAATAGTATTTGTTGGGCAATACTACGAGCTCTTATGGTTGTTGGATTTAAATAAATTTGAGAATACACATTCAATTTCAATAAACATGGTTGATTGCTATATTTATTACTCATTCTCTACTAAATGTTGCGGTTGTGCCTGCTGTATACAGAAACAATCTATTTGCATGGATCCTTTAAATTGTACCTGAAACACTACACCCGCACCAACTCTATCTAGTTACACATGTGTCTGTGTACGTAAATAGTACAAACAATAAAATCCCAAAACCAACACACTCACAGAAAAACATAATTTCATCAAACGTCTATGGACCATCAGAAATGCCTTTCAAAGAGAAATATAGAACATTATTCACTAGTACAAAACCATGCAAAATTTTGTAGCAGAATTGAAGGGAAAACAAAAGCATGAAGGGTGCAGATTTTGACTGTATAAGATGCTGATAAAACTTGTTGGTCTCAGGAGATGTCACAAATGTGAAAGCCTCTATTCAATTGGGCTCAATGGAATCGACAAAACGAAAATTTACCTACTCTGAGATACTCAAGATTAGCAACAACTTTGAAAGGATTCTTGGAAAAGGTGGATTCGGAACCGTTTATCATGGTTACCTAGACAAGACTCAAGTGGCTATCAAGATGCTTTCACCGTCAGCAGTTCAAGGATTTCAACAATTTCATGCAGAGGCACGTTTGCCAAAATTACTGATGCAACAATTTCTTGACCGATATTATATATAATATAACAAATTAATGTGTTGTTGTGGCTTCTTAATTATATTACAGGTTGATCTTCTTATGAGGGTTCATCACAAAAACTTGACAAATCTTGTTGGATATTGCAATGATAAAACTAGAGTAGGCCTGGTCTACGAGTATATGTGCAATGGAAACTTACAAGAACATCTTTCAGGTTAGGCCGCAGTGAAATTATTCAGTAGCAAAGTTCAGCATAAACTTCTTATTTAATACTTTGATTATATGGGACAGTCGATAACTTAATTATCAGCAGCCTAGTGTTTTTAATATATGCTTGAAATGAAATACTTTGAAGTGCACAAATTTTGTATTCTGCAACTCTCTTGTATTGATAAATAATAACTTATGAGGTTCCCTAAGACGGAGAAAAAAAATTCTCAAATCTTCAATTTTTGTGGATGTAGATAGTAGTTCAAATATCTTGACTTGGAAAGAACGACTTCGAATAGCAATAGATGCTGCACAAGGTCAGCAAGTAAATTATTATCATAATCCTTTCTTAGAATCATTTTTCTTCTTTTATTTATGGACTTTGTTGATAAATGATGTCTCAATTTTATATGGATTTATGTAGGATTGGAATATCTGCACTATGGTTGCAAGCCACCCATAATCCACAGGGATATAAAATCAACAAATATCTTGCTGAATGAAAATCTTCAAGCTAAACTATCAGATTTTGGCCTATCCAAGATTTTTCCAACTAATGATGGGACTCATGGGAGTCACGTATCAACTCTTGTTGCTGGCACTCCTGGGTACCTCGACCCCGAGTAAGTGTTCTTTGATTTTGGCTTACCCATCATATTTAGCATTTCAGTTATTGAAACATTAGGGGAACAAACATTAATCAAGTAGAGAAACATGAGTAATGAAGTTAGGAAGAAGAATGAAGGACACTTTAAAAGTCTAAAGAGATATTTTAGCAAGAATTCTATTTGCTGGATTGATATCCAATCCCTCTTATCTGAAATTTTTGGTTAGATTGTTGGAATGATTGTCTGACATGGTATTAAAGCCTTAGTAGAAGACGGTCCAGTGTTTGAAACCTGGAATCCTTAGTTCTTTGTTGGTTTGGAGGAGCAGGGCAGGGGCTGCACCTATGTATTTCTTAACGCTTGCATTTTTAGGACATAGCAGTGGTTGTCTAACACTTTCGGAACATATGATATGATTTTTTATGGTTTTGGCTTGCAGATACTACCTATCAAGTAGGTTAAATGAGAAGAGTGATGTTTATAGCTTTGGGATTGTGCTGCTAGAAATCATCACAAGTCGACCTGTTTTATCAAAACTACAAGAGAGAATTCACATTAGCCAATGGGTTGGTTTCTTGCTTGAGAAAGGAGATATTTTCAGTATTGTTGATTCAAGGTTAAAGGAAAATTTCCATGCTAACTCAGTCTGGAAAGCTGTGGAAATAGCAATGGCATGTGTGTCTCCAAATGTCATCGACAGGCCAATCATGAGTGAAGTGATTGTGGAACTAAAGGAGTCTTTGGCAACAGAACTGGCTCTAACAAAGCAGAGCCATGAAACTGAATCAAGAATTTCCATTGAGATCATGTCTAACAATTCCATTGCTATGCTTACTCCCTCAGTTAGGTAGTATGTATGTATCTTGCAATACCAGAACATTTAAAGTCTTGAAGAAATCCTTGTGTTCATGTATGGGTCAATTTGGTGAAACATTTCAAATATATCTAAAATGAAGCTAGTCTTGTCATTTTCTCTTCATTTAAAGCAACACGTCTTTCATTTAAAAGGGTAGTTTCATGGAAGTCTTGTTGTGCTTCAGTAGATGAACGAGGGTTGGGGCTCAGGCAACTAGTTCTGCTTAATCAATCACTACTTCTAAAAAGGTGTTGGGAAATATATTCTTCTTCTGCCATGAGTTGTTTGTTCATTCGAAATAGATTTTGGCGTGGCGGTTTGATGAGGCGTTCTTATGTTCCTTTATCCATATGGCCTGGGGTGAAGAAGTTTTGGTCAGTGGTTATGGAGAATGCACAATGGTTGATTGGTCAGGGTACAAATATCTCTTTTTGGAGGGATAATTTTATGGGGAAGCCTATTATTGATTTCTTTGGACCTCATACTATTGTGGACAATCTGCAAGGGTATGTGGCTGATTATATTAGTAATGGCTCTTGGGTCATTCCTGATCTCCATCATTTGCATTACCCTGCGTTGTGTGAGTTGATTGAAAAAGTCCCTTTAGCTATGGATCCTTCGGTGGAGGATAAGGTAATTTGGTCTTCTGCTACATCCGGGGAGCTCATGGCAAAGAATGCTTTTCAGTTTCTACGCCAACATTTTCCATCAATGAGTTGGGGTAAGTGTATATGGTCTAAATTTATCACTCCTAGAATGTCTTTACTTACTTGGAAGGTGCTACGGGGTAGGATACTATCAGACGATTTTTTACAAAGTAGAGGAGTGGTTTTGGCATCGAGGTGTGGTCTATGTGGTAGGAACTCTAAATCATTAGCTCTTATTTTTCTAGAATGTTCTTATTCCAACCAGATTGGTGCTGCATGTTTTCTAAATTTGAGTTAGGTACTGTCCCAAGTTCATTAATTGAGGTATGGCAAGTGGGATTGGTTAATCGTAGTCCTCAGTTGAAGGAGTTGTCGTTGGCATGTTTTACCACTGTTCTATGGTTTATATGGTAAGCAAGGAATAAAATGAAGCATGAAGGTCAGGGTTTCAGTGTGGCAATAATTTGTCGTTTAATTGTTGGGCATGTTCAAGCTGCAAGTCGCATTGCTTCCCGCTATATGACCAACTCTCTTCTTGATCTTCAAGTGTTGAAGCATTTCGGAAATCAATGCAAGCCGCGCCGTACTCCGTCAGTTATTGAGGTTAATTGGTTCCCTCTTCCTTTTGGGTGGGTGAAAATAAATATTGACGGTGCTTGGAAGCAAGATTCAGGCCGTTGTGGTTATGGAGCTGTTTTTCGTGATTACAGAGGAGAATTCATTAGTGCCTTTGCTTCTAATCATAACATTCCTAGTTCGATAGCGGCAGAGGTAATGGCTGTCATTAAGGCTATTGAGCTAGCTTGGGAAAGGGACTGGAAACATGTATGGCTAGAAGTTGACTCTTCCCTAGTTCTAAACTTTATGCGGTCCCCGGATTTAGTGCCTTGGCAGCTTCTTATTGAGTGGGGTAATTGCTTATATCATATTTCTCAAATGCAATTCCGATCTTCACATATCTTTCGGGAAGGGAATCGCGTTGCAGATGCATTAGCGAATTACGGTGCAACTTATAGTGATCTGACTTGGTGGGATCTAGCTCCTCCTTTCATTGACAGACATTGTCAGAGTGATAGTTTGGGAATGCCGAATTTCCATTTATGTTAATTGTTTTTTCCTATAGCTGTTTTCTGTTTGGTATGGGAGGTTTTGGTTTTTGTTCCCCCTCCCTTTGTGTATTTTTTCTTTCTTCTTTAATAAATTCTCAAAGGTTAAGGTGGCTCCTTGCCTCTCTTAACCTTTGACTTCAGCCAAAAAAAAAGGTTTGCACTAATGGTTCTGAGAATGTTATGCACTTACTCAAAGACTAAATTTAGTCTAACCTGTTTATGCCATTGCATTTGTATTTTCTGGTGGCCAGGATTTTGTTGATTGATCAAAATGTAAAACTCTATGCCAAGGGGAAAAAGAGAAAAAGCCTGCCTTTTGGCTTAGCTCAAGTAGTGTCGGTGGGTCATTTGAGAATTGAGTTAGGACTAGACAAAGAGAGCGGTTCAATTTCCCATCGATGTAACAAAAACAAAAAAACAAAAAAACAAACAAACTTAGATACAATGTTATAGTAAGTAGTCATGGGATAAGAGCAGCCGATACCATAATTAATTATCAGACATTCCATAATGTTGAAGGAAATCAGCTTTGTATGCCTAATCAATCTAAGAGTAGTTCCATGATTGTAATAGGAGAGAATGTTCTAGAATTCCTAGTCATATTCGGAATAGTTTTCCTTGCAACATTAGAACATGTACTTTGTAATCCCTATATATAGGGCTCCTATTCTCAATAATGAAACACACAATTCTCTCATCAATCTCTCTCAAATCTCTCATTCTTAAACACGTTATCAGCACGAGTTCTAACCTAAAAAACAAAAACCAAAAACCTGAAAACTCTTCACACCAAATATCTGCTGCAGCTCCTAGCCCGTGCTAGCCTATCTACCACCGCAGCTATGCACCGCTGCATTACTGCCCATTGCTGCCCCCTGCAGCCCTACCGCATGCCTACTGCTCCTTGCAGCACCTGCTGCGCCCACTGCTGCCCACCTGTGCGCCTGCAGCTTTGTGTCAAGCTGCTGCTGCTCTTGTAGCTTTGCCGCACCTCTCGGCCAAGCCCCTATTGTAACCTCTCTGACAGCCACGCATCCCTGCTGCCCCTGCAGCTCTTCCGGTCAGCCAAACAGCCACCAAATCTACCTAGCTTCCTGCAATACTCGGTAGCAATCAAAATTCTTTGCTGCCATCACCACCGAACCACCTAAGGCTCCCTAACTCGACCTACATCATCTCGAGGTTTCAAGAATTCAAGACTCAAGGTTTCAAGCTTCGAATTAACAAGTAAGTTTTAAATTAAAGTTACCGCTTTAAAATTTAAATTCCTCCTTCTTTTTCTCCAAGACTTGCAACCTCCCTTTTTCTACATCCCACCTTTCTTATAACGTGAGTTCGATTCTTTGAAAAGCGAAATCATGGGGATTCATGCTATACGAACTAAGAGCATTCGTGAGCATCAAAATATTATGGACTAAGAGTGTTCGTGAGACTTCAGACTAAGAGCATTCGTAAGCATCAATTTATGACCATATAAACATCATTGTTTCGGTCTAATCCAAAATATTCTTGGAAAACAATTTCTTGGTAGCATAGCTCGGAAATCTTATTTATATTAGTTTTCATGGAAGCATTAACTCTGAAACTAACTTTGTTCTCATTACATCTTTCAGGAGAACAAACTCGATTTTGTTCCATTAGATTATGTAGGCAAAGGATATTTAGACTGGCCATTGACATTGAGACCCATCTTACTGCCCAAGATTTATTTCATACAATCCAAGAGCTTTGTCCTATAGAAACAACTCCAGACCCTCAAACTGAGAAAGATAATTCCAGGGCATGCCTTCATGAAATGTCACATGGATAGTGACCTCCAGTTTGAGTTCATAAATGAGGATAGCGCTATAAAGCTTTGGCAAGCGCTTCGCGAATGATATGGAAATGTTTGTGACTCCATCCTTCCAAATACAGAAGCAGAATGGAAAGATCTTCACTTCTCTAAATTTGATACAGTCATGCAATTTTATTTGAAAGCCCTTCATATTAGAGCAATGATGCGTCTCTGTGGAAAGACGATCACAGAAGACCAATTGATTGAGAAAACCCTCAATACCTTCCCCGTCTATGCTATGAGATCCTCTGATTTATTCCAAACTCATGTAAATGCTAGACTGATCACAAGTTTTCAACAGCTTATTGAAGCTATGGCCACTGCTGAAAGACATGGCAACGATCTTGTGAAAAGATAAATTGATAGGCTTCAAGATATCCATCAAGAGCATCATCCTATGGCTACAGAAAGCCGTCATCGACGTCGTAATCCATACGATCGAAATGCTTAAGAAGGTAATAGCACAAGGCGAAAATCGCACGACCGTATGAGGCATGACTTTGAGGGAAGAAGGGTTGGAAACCATGGAGCCAACGTTGGCCATGGTTATCACTTTCCAACCCCACCAGTCCTAGGGACTATGCATATTGCACCAATGCTCCTTAATCAAGGGAGAATCCTCTTTATGATGTCAATTTCTGATATGGAACGTCTGATCAATGGACCTGAATTTGCAATGTACCTAAGAAGGTAGCCGCATCATGGTGTCAAGACATCGAGTTCAAAAAGACTTTAAATCTGGCGATGAATATAAAATGCCGCAAATTTTTATTTAGAATAGTCTTTTATTTTTCCAAGATTTATGTAATGGCAGTTATGCCTTAATTAATAAAATGACTTATTGTATTAACTCTTTCTCACTAGGCGTACTCAAGAGTAATTGTGATGTCTAGGAAAGGTCTGAACTGAGAGAAAGGTTTTAAAAGTGAGCAATGCTACCAAAATATCGCCTTACCTTACCTGGTCACAACCAAATTGGAATTACCAAATGGATTGAGTGACTACAATTTGTCTAAAGTTTGATTTTTATTTTGGATTAGATTATGGTCACGAAACTTTGATGTAATCATTGGCTATTATTAATAAAGTCTTGATTTATTTTATCTCATGTCTTGAACATATTTTTCGACTTTATTACTTCAAAGATATAAGAGCCAATGGTTTTCATGTGGAAACACTTTGTGAGAATGGATCAACAAGAGTTCCTTTGCATCACCTCTAATGACTATCGACATAAAAGAGTCTTAGACAAACTTAGGTGTAGTTCTACTGGGCTATAAGCAATTACTATTCAAAAAATTGAATCCAATCATGTTATGAGAGATGATTTATGGGATTCCGACACATATAGGCTTTGGCATGACCTTTTGGGACATCCAGGTCGTGATATGATGATCCGTATCTTAAAGACTTCACACGGACATCCATTTTTCAGAACGAAAAGAAGTAAAAATTAGATTTTAAACCCTGAAGGAGCCCCTGTGATAGGACCCGACCCAGGAATCACCCCAATTACCTGGATACGAGCCTGCGGGGCCCACGTTAAGCGAAATCCTACCGAAAATTCGGCAGAACCTCCCCTAAATATGGGCTACCCAAAAATTTCACAAACCTGGATATGATTACAACATTAACTTCTAATCAACCTACAATATCATATTTACAATCCAAGCCTATATATACATCCAGAAAGTTCAAATCCCAACATAACCTCTGTAAGCAGCAACAAACCGAACAACAACATCCATCAAATTTAAATGAAAAGGTTTATCAGAGCGACACTAAAACTAAGCCGATATCATACAAGGTAGGTTAAGTAATAACCTACGGACAAAAATGGAAGCGCTGATTTCCAGAGTCCTTGAGCCTGGACGCAATCTCGGCTAATCTGAAATCTGGGCATTTGAAAACGAATGGCCCAGGGGAAAACATATAAAATCCATTAGAGTGAGTGGACAAAACCGAAACGATAATCAAAACAGTTTATGGCATGCTTCCCCATTTCTCTTTTTAACAAAGTCATCATGCAGCTAAACTCTATGAAGTTCCAACTCAATCCTTTTCCAAGAAACTCATTTGATGACTAGGAAGGACTGTTTCCTAGGCATCTCATGCCATCGGGGAGGGTCTGCCACCCGATAACGCATCGGAAGGGACTGCCAACAGGAGTAGGAGGCGGTGATTAGTTGGGACTGCCAACTAGTCACAAGTAGTAGACGGGACTGCCGACTAACTACTTCAAGTCATCTGGAAGGGACTGCCAACCAGATGACGCGTCGGATGGGACTGCCAACCGAGCTGTAGTCTGGACGGGACTGCCGACCAGACTATTACCTAGAAGGGACTGCCAACTAGGTAAGGTATGCATGCGCCAAAACTGGCCTCCTTGTCAACTGTTTCATTTTAAATCCTTTTCTTTCCATAAAATCACATTTCAAAACTTAATACCATGCTGCATGAATTATTTAAATAAAAATAAAGGTCCACTCACTAGTGAGTCCCGCAGCTAACCCTGCTGCCTGCCTGTGTCCTCCTCGCTCGAGGGCTCAGTACGTCCTGTCACAATAGAATAGGATATAATTACCCATATAATGAAATACTCTCAAAAACAACCCATTCCCCTCGGAATAAGCATCCGTTAATCACAAATTGTTGTAAAACCCCCACACTTCAATTCGGAATTAAATTCTGTAATTCCTTACAATCTCAATGCCCTCTAACTCATACTACTCAACCGATTTTTAATTCGATTTCTCAATCGATCAAAGACTTCACTTAATCTAAATCTTCACAAGGACCATTCGATAACTTAATCAATTTAATCTCACTTCCTTCATCACAAATTACCACCAATTGATAATATAAATCCTTTCCAAAAATTTTCCACAATCATTCTTAATTTTTTTCCTTTTTCTAATTCACGATTCCAACTTCACCTTCTCAAATTCTCTCTACTACCTAACAATTAATTCGCAATAGTCCTTTAACAAGAGATTTCACCCAACCCTACAAACATGACAAATCCAACAACCATGTTCAACAATAAAATCCAACAAAAACTCAATATCTAACAATCTCAAGTTTAACACCAAACTCAAAGATTAAAACCGATACCAAACAACCTATCTATTCCAAAATCAACTCCACAACACACACAACCAATTCTAAATCTGCAACAGTCAACCATTTCCAACAAAAACAACCCTCAGAAACAGTTAACTAGCTTAAAAACAACTCAAAAATCTTCAACCCTGCAACAATAGCTGAAACTAGGCAGAAAGGGCCGAAAATTCAACCCAAATCGGAAAATCAACCCCGACCGCCACTGTTCATCATCCCTAACACCTCCTCCGGCCTAAACAAGCTACAAGGAGGTTGAAAAAGTGTTCAATCCTTCCCAGCGACCCAAAAGCACAAGGATTTCCGGCCGGAGATCGCCGGAAATCGATAACCCAGCCGGAGGTTCTCAAACCCGACCGGCTTACTTCCCCTTAAATCAATCAAATCGAAGCTACCTAGCTAAAATCGCGTACCTGAGAAGAAAGGGATTGAAGAGACGAAGCTACGGTGGCCGGAGGTGAGCCCAACGACGTCCGGTGGTGGAGAATCGGTCGGAATTTCGTTCCGGGTGTGCCGAGACGGAAAGAAGAGAAAGAAAACAGGGGGGGGTTGATATCGGGTTCTCCCGATTCACTCTCTCTCTCCTTTTTAATAATCCTATTTCCCTTTTCATTAAACAAAACCAATAATTTTAAAAGGAAAGTACCTTAACACTTTTAATCATAACTTCCCCGTAAAAACTCCAATCGAAACAAACTTCGTATCCATAAACTCGATTTTCGTATTCTACGACAATCTCCAAGAAATTTCCTAATTTACCGGACTAAAGAAAAGTCACTTTTCGGTCAACCACGGTAAAAAGTAACTAGTAAAGACTTTAAGGTACGGGGCATTACAATCTCCCCTCCTTATAAAATTTCGTCCTCGAAATTGTACCTGTCAAGGAAAAAGATGTGGATACTGTTGCCTCATTTGATCCTCTGGTTCCCAAGTAGCTTCTTCAATCAGGTGATTCCTCCATAATACCTTAACCAAAGGTATAACCTTACTTTGGAGTACTTGCTCACGACGATCAAGGATCTGTACTGGTTCTTCTTCATAGGTTAAATCTTCTGTAAGTGTAATGGGTTGAGCTGGTAACACATGTGAAGGATCAGTGATGTACTTGCGAAGCATGGAGACATGGAAAACATCATGTACTTGAGATAGTTGTGGAGGTAAAGCCAAGCGATAAGCAACAAGACCAATTCGTTCCACAATCTCATAGGGACCAATATATCTCGGACTTAGTTTCCCTCGTTTACCAAACCTTACCATACCCTTCCGCGGAGATAACTTCAGAAATACCCAATCACCAACTTGAAATTCAAGATGCTTCCTGTGTTTATCTGCCTGTCTGCTTTGGGCAGTCTTAAGTCTCTCTCTGATCACTTTAACTTTATCTGTTGTGATTTCAATAATTTCAGGACCAATAAGTTGTCTTTCTCCCACTTCATCTCAACACAAGGGGGTCCTACACTGTTTCCCATACAAAGCTTCGTAGGGAGCCATACCAATACTCGAATGGTAACTGTTGTTATCGGACTTAGTTTCCCTCGTTTACCAAACCTTACCATACCCTTCCGCGGAGATAACTTCAGAAATACCCAATCACCAACTTGAAATTCAAGATGCTTCCTATGTTTATCTGCGTAGCTCTTCTGTCTGCTTTGGGCCGTCTTAAGTCTCTCTCTGATCACTTTAACTTTATCTGTTGTGATTTCAATAATTTCAGGACCAATAAGTTGTCTTTCTCCCACTTCATCTCAACACAAGGGGGTCCTACACTGTTTCCCATACAAAGCTTCGTAGGGAGCCATACCAATACTCGAATGGTAACTGTTGTTATATGCAAACTCCATCAAAGCCAAATGCTTATCCCAACTTCCTTTAAATTGTAGAGAACAAGCCCTCAACATATCTTCCAAAGTCTGTATAGTCCGCTCAGATTGTCCATCAGTTTGAGGATGGAAAGCAGTGCTAAATTGTAATTCTGTTCCCATAAATTTGTGAACCTTCCTCCAAAACTTTGATGTGAAACGAGCATCACGATCAGAAACAAAACCAATAATTTTAAAAGGAAAGTACCTTAACACTTTTAATCACAACTTCCCCGTAAAAACTCCAATCGAAACAAACTTCGTATCCATAAACTCGATTTTCGTATTCTACGACAATCTCCAAGAAATTTCTTAATTTACCGGACTAAAGAAAAGTCACTTTTCGGTCAACCACGGTAAAAAGTAACTAGTAAAGACTTTAAGGTACGGGGCATTACACCCTACGCCTCTTCACCCCCAAAACAGGCCTTCACCGGCTGGCGCAGCCATCCCCCTGCGGCCCAAGAGTGGCTCTGACTCCACATATGCTCCCATGACTCCAAATCCTACTTCTAAAGTCAATTGTGACTTTGTGGCTCAACCAAAATCCTCATTGGTTCTTTGTAAAGTCCATCATTCGTTTTGCAAAGCCTGCTCTTTAGCAAAATTAGGATCGAGACCATCTTATGCAAAGGACACTAAAGAAAATATATCATTCTTACAAAGAAACCGAAGTGATATTTGTAGACCTATTCAACCACCTTGCGGACCATTTAGATATTTTATGGTGTTGGTTGATGCATCGACATGCTGGTCACATGTCATGCTATTGTCTACAAGGAACGCTGCATTTACTAAACTCCTAGCATAAATAATTAAGTTAAGGGCTCACCACCCTGATCATCCTATTAAGTCTATAAGATTAGACAATGCTGGGGAGTTTACAACAAAAACTTTTGATGATTATTGCATGTCCATTGGGATTGAAGTTGAACATCCAGTTCCTCATGTACACACCCAAAATGGTCTCGCAGAAACCGTCATTAAATGACTATAAATGGTCGCTAGAGCATTGGTAATGCGCACAAATCTTCCTATTTCTGCTTGGGGCTATGCAATATTGCATACAGTTATGCTTATTCGTCTGAGGCCTACTGTCACTCAACCATTTTCTGCGTCCCAGATGGTGACTGGGTATGAGCCTGATGTCTCACACTTACGCATATTTTGGTGTGCAGTTTATGTGCCAATTGCGCCACCACAGCACACCAAAATGGGTCCTCAAAGACGATTAGGCATTTATGTTGAATATGATTCTCCAACTATTGTCCGCTATTTAGAACCCTTGACAGACTATCTCTTTACCGCTAGATTTGCGGATTGTCACTTTGCTGAGACAATCTTCCTGTCATTAGGGGGAAATAAGAACATAAATGTTTAACAAGAACGACAGGAATTGTCATGGTCTGTCCCCACTAGGTTTCATCTTGATCCCCGAACGACAGGAACGACAGCAGAATAGATGCCTGATACGTTTTCTGATATCTCTAAAGTGACTAGATCACACATATCTACTGCAAACGTGCCTGCAAGAATTGATGTCCCTAAAATTAGAGAATATGACACCATCGCAAGAGTACCTGAAAATGGCGCCAACGTCCCCTTCCTTGGTGACGTTGTTGCTAAGCCCACGGCTCCCTCCAGGAAGAGCGGGAGGCCCATAGGTTCAATGGATTCTCGCCCAAGAAAGAAAGCGAGTTTGGCACAAAATAATCCATTAATCATCTATGTGAATAATCCATCCCATGAGAATATTCCGGATTATGGTTATGTCCAAGAGACATCATTGGGGGACGCTCCAATGTCAGAACCAATTCCAGAGAATAGGGAGATCTCCATGAATTACACTAGTGTACATGAGATGATGGTTAAAAATTCTATGGCTATTGATGATGCATTTGCATATCATGTTAGAAAAAGAATTATAGAATATGATGATATCGAACCTCGCTCTGTCGAAGAATGTCAACGAAGAGCGGATTGGCCTAAATGGAAAGATGCGATCCAGGCTGAATTAGATTCACTAGCAAAGAGACAAGTATTCGAGCCCATAACGCAGACACCCCCAGATGTAAAACCTGTTGGCCATAAATGGGTCTTTGTTAGAAAGCGTAATGAGAAAAATGAGGTGGTTAGATATAAAGCCCGCCTCGTGGCGAAAAGTTTCTCGCAACGCCCTGGAATCGATTATGAGAAGACATATTCTCCTGTAATGGACGTTATAACGTTCTGCTACCTTGTCAGTTTGGTAGTTTCCGAAAAACTTGACATGCAGCTTATAGATGTGGTTACAACATATCTCTATGGGGATCTAGATTCAGAGCGGAGCTCCGCTTTTGAAATTAACTTGTGAAGTTCGAGTTTTGGGTCACTTTTCGGTCGCATATCCACATCTCGACTGTTCAGTTTTTAGGTACTAGTGTATAGAGCTTCTCTGCAAATTTTCAGCCAAAATGATGATCGTTAAGGCATTGATAACTGCCTTAAAGCTAGTACGGTTCATGTTGACAGATTCAGTCCATCCATTGGTTTAAGCGAGTTAGATACCTTAACGATCATCAATTTGGCTGAAAATATTTAAAGATGATCTATAGACTAGTACCTAAAAACTGAACAGTCGAGATGTAGATATGCGACCGAAAAGTGACCCAAAACTGAAACTTCACACGTTAATTTCAAAGCGGAGCTCCGCATTGGATAAAATCTATATATATATATATATATATATATAAAGGTTCCAGATGGACTTCAATTACCCAAGTCAAGTGGCTCTAAACCACGGAGCACGTTTTCAATAAGATTGAGAGATGAAAGATCTTGGGAAAACACGGTTTTGTCTCGGTTAGAACTCGAGCAGCGTAGTGATGGGATTTTGATCCATCAGTCTGCGTATACTTAGAAAATTCTAAGGCGCTTTAATGAAGATAAAGCAAAGCCTGTGAGTACCCCCATGATTAGCCGTAGTCTTGAGCCCGGAAAAGATCCGTTTCGTTCTAAGGATGAGGACGAAGAATTATTAGAGGCCCAAGTGCCCTATTTAAGTGCAATAGGCGCATTATTGTACTTAGCTCAATGCACAAGACCGGACATCTCATTCGCAGTGAACTTGTTAGCTTGACATAGCTCTGCTCCAACATGCTGCCATTGGATTGGTGTAAAGAAAATCTTTCGATACCTAAGTGGTATGATTGATATGAGCCTATTTTATCCCTACAGAGAGAAGAGGAATGATGGAAAATTGGGACCTGACCCCAGAAGGCATATTGCTGCCGTCCAAGATTTTGCTGCCGCCGCCGCTGGCCAAGGTGGCCGACATCCCTTTATTTCCCTCCATCAAAATAACAATGATGTTTTGATGGGTTTTGCTGATGCAGGGCACCTCTCTGACCCTCAAAAAGGTCGCTCCCAAATGGGTTATGTCTTTACCATGGGAAGCACTGCGATATCTTGGAGATCTACAAAGCAGACTCTTGTTGCTACTTTCTCAAATCATGCACTGATTATTGCTCTACATGAAGCCGTGCGTGAATGTATATGTCTGAGGTCTATAATTAGACATATTCAAGGAAGTTGTGGTTTGAAGTCTATCACCGATGAACCTACATGCATTTATGAGGAGAATGCAGCTTGTATTGAGCAAATGAAGCTAGATTTCATCAAGGGCGACAACACCAAGCATATATCGCCTAAAGTCTTTTATAATCAGCAACAACAATCACTTCTAAAGATTGAAGTGAATCAAATCCGATCAGAGGATAATGTAGTGGACTTATTTACTAAGTCGTTACATAAATCCACCTTCGAGAAACATGTGAAGAGCATAGGATTGAGAAAGTTATCCGAACTCCCACGATTGTAGCAATCAGGGGGAGATATCGACATCAGGGGAGTTATGATGTCTACATGTTCGTTCTCGAAGAGTGAAGGAGATGTTGTACTCTTTTTCTCCTCCTTTAGCTTGTTTTTATCCCACAAGGTTTTTCACTCGAGCAAGATTTTTAACGAGACAATGGATGAAGCGTCACCACCGAGTTTGAGCGGCACAAGGGGGAGTGTTGAAGGAAATCAGCTATGTGTGCCTAATCAAACTAGGAGTAGTTCCATGATTGTAATAGGAGAGAATGTTCTAGAATTCCTAGTCCTATTCGGAATAGTTTTCCTTGTATCATTAGAACATGTACTTTGTAATCCCTATATATAGGGCTCCTATTCTCAATAATGAAACACACAATTCTCTCATCAATCTCTCTCAAATCTCTCATTCTTAAACACATAATTAATTATATGCACATACGAATTTCCACTTCTTGAGCACTTGTGGAGTGACCCTTGAATCCTTGATGGCTATAGACTTATGGTGTTGCAAGTTTCATATTTAATTTTTAACTGCTGTATTTGCTCGATTGATCATTCTGTTTTGCATTATAGGATCTCAATTTGTTTTTTTTTTAAGACTAATTTCAGTTTACTCCCTTAAGGTTAGGGGTCGTTATCATGTTAGTCCCCCTAGTTTCAATTTAATCAGTAACACCCTTGTACTCTCCAAATTCATCAGTCGTGTCCAATTTTTGGACCTCAGTTCAAATTGGACGTTAAATCTGTTATGTGGGCCCCTTTTAGGGGGCAAAATGGTAATTTTGAGCTCCAAATTATATGTTTTAAAAAAATTCCTTTTTTTTTCTTTTTTTTCTGTTTCTTCGTTTTTTTTTTTCTTCTGTTTCTTCACTTATTGTTTTTTTTTTAATAATTTTGTCTTCAACCTATACACCACAAGTTATAATGGGTTTATAAAAATAGAAAAATACTCTAGGTGAATAAAAAGTCGCTCGCTGGTCTACGATATTTGTGATATATCTCTGATAAAGCAACAAATTTTAGGATATATCTGTAAAATATAATAGGTTTATAAAGTGAAGAATTTTAGGATGGGTGCGACTATTGCCACCCTACCATTTTCTTAGTTCACCCTACAAACATTTGAATTATTGAAAGACTATATTGCCCAAGTGCAAAATGACTGATAAGTACACTAATTTTTTTAAATCTAAATATGTAAGAAAATAAATAATTATATAAATAATTAATTAAATACAAAGACTACTTAATTTCTCATTGGATAACATTAATCTTTATCTTCTCCACCCAAATTTGAATTTATTACTATCTTTTCGTCTTTTTGTTGCTTCTTCATTGTTAATTCGTTATTCAATACACAAAACTATTATTTTTAACTTCATCAAAATCTTTGCAATATTCTTTGTGAACACCAAAAGTAAAAATTTAAAACACAAAGAAAAAAAAAATCAATCTCTTCTTCATTGATCATAGTTGTAAATTTACTAATCATTTTACATGGATTGAAATAGAGAACGTTGAAATTGAAAGAAAAATTTTTTTAAAATGAGAGTAAATCAGATTATGATTTTATCAGGAAATTTTAATAAATTTTAATCTTTTTATGAGTATAAATTAAATGAGATATTTTAGTTAAAAACATTTATTTTAATAATTGAAATTAAAATGTAGGGTGAAATGAGCAAGTAGAGTGAACAAAGAAAATGGTAGGGTGGCAATAGCCGACCCTTTTAGGATATATCCCCAATAAAGTGAAGAAATATCTGTAAAATATGACTAAAAAAATAAATACAGATATTTCTTCACTTTATTGGGGATATATCCTAAAATTCTTCCCTTTATCGGAGATATACGACAAATATCGTAGACCAGCTGTTAGGTTAAAAAATTGCACAAAGTGAAAATGTCAGCCAATGTAATTTCACTCGTATTCATTAACAGAACAGAGTTTTAATTATTTCGGGTTCGACCCATTCAAGACAGAATGTGTCTCTTAATTACAATCTCCTGTTACAAGGGAAACACCCTTTGATTCCATTTATAAAGAAACCAGTGTGTGGTTGTTTGTTTTTGCGGCTGCACCTGAATTTTGAAATGGGTTGCCTACGTACCCGGGAATGGATCAAGCCACTCTAGTTCAAGAGTTCCAATAGGTGAATGACCCATTGGAAGGCTTGGATTTTGGGATAGGAAAAGTGTTTAGGGTGCGGTTGCATCTAGATTATTTGATTCCAGATTGCCTACATACCTTTGAGGGATCAAACCACATGTAGTTCCAGCATTTGAGATTTAAATGGGTAGATGACCCATTTATTTTTTTTTATTTGTGTTTGGGTTATTTGTCAGGGTTTAAAGCCCTTGAATTTGTTTTTGGGTAATTTGGCAATGATGTGATTTTTTCTGGTGTTTGGGTGAATTTGACTAGTGGAGTCAGGGATTCGGATTGGCTGAATTTGACTGGTGGAGTCAGGGATTCGATTTCAATTTGTGGTTGCATCTAGTGGGTCGCTAGATTGCCTACATACCCTGTGAAGGGATCAAACCATTGTAGTTCAGAAATTTGTGGCTTTGAGCTTTCTTGGTTTTGTACCAAAAGAAAATTTATTTTGGGTTTTGAAGAATTTTTCATGAAACCAATGTCCGGGTAATTTTTATTTGGACACCTGTAGCGTCGAGTAAACTCCGAGTCGCACTTTTAAACTTTCATCTGAAACCTGGAGACACCCATCAAGCTTTTCTTTTTCTCTTTTGGACTCCCAGATTTATTATGGGCAGCCACTGGAAGCTTCTTGGAGGCCCAAAGTGAAATAGAGGTCCAGCCGCAAAATCCAGACGACCTCGAAGCTGTTAGGACTTCACGCCAACAAGGAAGATGCTGTTCATTTTTTTCTCCGTTTCTTTCTTTCTTCTCTTAGCCAAACCCAGACGACCTCGAAGCATAGCTGAATACTCCCAGAACAAGGCCTACCTTTGCCAATTGATGAAGGACTTTGATATGGATTTGGAGATGCAACATGACTTGGAGATGGAGACGAGCCTGGGTCTTTGTCAAAACAGAATTTCTCAACCATTGAAGCTTGCAAATGGCTTTATCGCTTCTTAGTGAGAAAGAATTGGATGAGGACCCTCTCTATTTTGTTTTTTGCTTCTAGCTTTGTAATTCGAAAACTCAGGTGCTGACATGCACCCTTTATGGTAAATTTTGACAGGGTATTCACCACTTAGGAGTTTGCTTCTTCACCTTTTGATGTTTGATTTGGCTTCTGCTTTTTATTGAACAAATGGTGTGCTTCAAATCGCCGTCAAATTAGTAGCAAAATTCCCGCCTTTGATCACAACTCAGGTATATATGTAAAGCTCCATTTTTCTGTAATGGATTAAGAATTCTTGTACTTCTTAAGCCCAATAACATGTATTTGGAGCTTGATTTTAAGAAGAGATATTAAACTGGACTCCATGCTTTCACCGACAACAATCCTTCAATTAACTCTCTTTGGTTTTGCTTGTAGGTGTTATTGGAGGGACAGTTCTTGCTGACATAGAGTGATAATGGTTCTTCTTTTGTTTTTCAATTGTGATCAATAAAGGAACATGTTCTTTGTCTCCATCCGACTTTGTTTTCCTTGGCTAGAATACATCTCCAGCAATTGCCTTCATATTTTATATTTGTTTTTCTTTATGTGCCAATACCTTTTGGAGGAGTTTAAACAAAACATTTCCCTTAGCCAATACGTGGCTTTGCAAGGGATAATCTTGTTCATGTTTTGTTAATATGCAAAGGCCAAAACTTGTTTCCTTCCAATAACTTGGTCACCATTTTGACGTAGAAGCCCTGCATTATATAAATGCAAAGCTTTGATGCAACTTCATTATATTATTGATTTGATAGAGCAACTTGTAACAGGTCTTGCAGGATTTTTGTTTAGCTCATTTTGTTATGTTGGTGTGCAGGTAGAGCTTCGGTAGTGACCACTGAGAAAGAATATATTTCAAGCTTGCCTTATATTTGGGGAAAAAGCTTTGCCTTCGGAAGTAACTGCTTCTGTAATTGTTTTGATATGTACAAACAATGCCTTTGGTCTTTATGAACATGACATTGCATTGCATTTGCACCATCAACTGTCTGATAACGCCACCACCACAAGTAGCCAAATATAATGGCTCTTATTTTATCAATTGCTTTTAATTTCACTCATGGCAGTAACAAAGACATGTTTAAATAAGCTTCCCCCTTGTCTTGGACTATCTTCCCCAAGAGGTGATTTTTGTCGTCATCTTTCAATAGGTAGGTTGAACTGCATTGTTGTAGCTTTTCGGTCATATGTTTTCCCTTCCTTCTTTAACTTTTATTTTGAGAGAAAACCCACCAAGCTTGTTTTTGAGATCAAGACAGCAGAGTCAAAGTTTCAGGGACTCTTTTGCCCAGATTTTTTTAGGACGCAATATGATAACAGCAAGCTGTTTTGACAGGAAAGCTTTATGCATTTTTTTTTTTTTGCCCCCTTGCTATCGGTGAAGATTGGAAGAGATGGGTGCTTTTGAACTCTGTTTTACTGACATTCCTTGCGGATTTGTTGCAGGTTTCAATCAAGGCAATGTTGAGCAGAGTAGTTTTGTGGTGCTGTTGGAACTTTAAAGAACAAGGAACCGCTGCTGGGATTTTAAAGACCAACAGCCATCACTGGTATTTGGAGGGCCAACATGGTGCCTGAAGGTATCGCCGGAGCTCGATGACAATACGACACTCTAAGGTATGCCGTGTCGGAGCTTGAGGATGATACGGCACCCTAAGGCACGCCGTGGTGGAGCTTGACGACATCGGCACCCTAAGGCACGCTGTGTCAGAGCTCGAGGATAATACGGCACCCTAAGGCACGCCGTGTTGGAGCTCAACGACTGTATCGGCACCCTAAGGCACGTCGTGTCGGAGCATATGTGATATTGATACCCTACGGTATCGCTGGAGACCTGCATCAATTGAGAAAAGCAAAGGAAAAGGTGCACATCAGTGGTGGAAAGTTTCACCCTCTTCTTCCTTGCTTTCTTCCTCTCTCGGCTTCTCTCCCTCTGCTTCTTCCTGGTCTCTTTCTATTGTCCTTCCTCCTCTTCTTCTTTTCATGTAGTGCTTTTATACTGCACCGATCATGAGTTTGATTTGTATAAGACATGGAGTTTTAGAGTTCAACTCGGAGTGAACTAGCTGGGCACCTTATCTGCTTTCTCTTTTGACGTCAAGGTTGTAACTTCTTCTTCTTCTTTTTAAACTGCTTGTCTAGACTTTGAAACAAGCTGGAAGTCAGATGCAAACCCAATACAAGTAGCTTAAAAACTCTAAAGTTTTTCTTTTCTTTTTGTTTAGAGTTTTATTAGCTATCCAACTTGTCCGTCCTTTTGCTTAATTAAACTTGTTTAAATAAAGCACTCATATTTCTTCCCATGAACGAAATTTATTGCAATTGGGTCTGCATTTTTTCCATTTCAACACCAGCGAGGGAAGAATTTTAGGATATATCCCCAATAAAGTGAAGAAATATCTGTATTTATTTTTTTAATCATATTTTACAGATATTTCTTCACTTTAATGGGGATATATCATATTATTCTTCACTTTATAAACCTATTATATTTTATAGACATATTTTACATATATATCCTAAAATTTTTCGCTTTATTGAAGATATATCACAAATATCGTAGACCAGCGAGCGACTTTTTAACCACCTAGAGTCCTTTTTTGTTTTTATAAACCTATTATAACTTGTGGTGTATAGGTTAAAGACAAAATTATTAAAAAAAATATATGATTAATTTCAGTTTACCCCCCTGAAGTTTGGGGCTGTCATCATTTCACCCCCAAACTCTCAATTTCACTCTTTTACCCCCTGAACCTTCCAATTTCAATCAGTCGTGTTTAATTTATGCTATTCCATCCAAATTGGACGTTAACTTTGACATTTGAGGGCTAAAATGGTCATTTCAAGACCAAAAAATAAAAATAAATAAATTCATTTTTTTTCTTCTGTTTTTTCATTTTTTTTATCTCTTTCTTTGTTTTTTTTTTTTTAAAAAAATTTTGGCTTCAACCTATATACCACAAGTTATAATAGGTTTATTAAAAAAATACTCTAAGTGGTTGAAAGCCACTCGCTGGTCTACGATATTTGTGATATATCTCCGATAAAGTGAAGAATTTTAGGATATATCCCCAACAGAGTGAAGAAATATATGTAAAAAATAATTTTACACTTTATCTGTAAATAAATATCTGTATATCCCCAATAAAGTGAAGAAATATTTTTTTTAAATCATTTTTGGTCTACAATATTTGTGATATATCTCCAATAAAGTGAAGAATTTTAGGATATATCCCCAATAAAGTGAAGAAATATATGTAAAAAATAATTTTACACTTTATCTGTAAATAAATATCTGTATATCCCCAATAAAGTGAAGAAATATTTTTTTTAAATCATTTTTGGTCTACAATATTTGTGATATATCTCCAATAAAGTGAAGAATTTTAGGATATATCCCCAATAAAGTGAAGAAATATCTGTAAATTACACTTCATCTGTAAATAAATATCTGTATAAAATTATTTTACACAGATATTTCTTCACTTTATTGGGGATATACTGATATTTACAGATAAAGTGTAGAATCATTTTTTACAAATATTTCTTCACTTTATTGGGGATATATCCTAAAATTCTTCACTTTATCGGAGATATATCACAAATATCGTAGACCAGCGAGCGGCTTTCAACCACCTAGAGTATTTTTTTTAATTTTATAAAACTATTATAACATGTGGTGTATAGGTTGAAGACAAAATTTAAAAAAAAAATAGAAAAAACAGAAAGAAAAAATTGAATTTTTTATTTTATTATTATTATTATTATTATTTTTTTAATCTTGAAATGACCATTTTAGTCCTCAAAGGTCAGAGTTAACGTCCAATTTGGACAGAATTAGAGAAATTGGACACGGCTGATTGAAATTGGAAAGTGCAGAGGATAAAAAAGTGAAATTGAGAGTTTAGGGGGTGAAATGATGATACCCCCAAACCTCAGGGGGCTAAACTGAAATTAATCCAAAAAAAATAAGCAAAGAAACTAAAAAAAAAAAAAAAAAAAAAAAAAAGAAAAAACAGAATTTTTCTTTTTATAATTTGGAGCTCAAAATTACTATTTTACCCCCCAAGTGGGGCCCATATAACAGATTTAACGCCCAATTTGAACGGAGGTCCAAAAATTGGACACGGCAATCAAAGTCCTAGCTAACCCCCCTTATACCAGAAATAGACATCCATATTTTGGCTTCAACCTATATACCACAAGTTATAATAGGTTTATAAAAAAAATATAAAAAAAATACTCTAAGTGGTTGAAAGCCACTCGCTGGTCTACGATATTTGTGATATATTTCCGATAAAGTGAAGAATTTTAGGATATATCCCCAACAGAGTGAAGAAATATATGTAAAAAATAATTTTACACTTTATCTGTAAATAAATATCTGTATATCCCCAATAAAGTGAAGAAATATTTTTTTTAAATCATTTTTGGTCTACGATATTTGTGATATATCTCCAATAAAGTGAAGAATTTTAGGATATATCCCCAATAAAGTGAAGAAATATTTGTAAAAAATGATTCTACACTTTATCTGTAAATATCAGTATATCCCCAATAAAGTGAAGAAATATCTGTGTAAAATAATTTTATACAGATATTTATTTACAGATGAAGTGTAATTTACAGATATTTCTTCACTTTATTGGGGATATATCCTAAAATTCTTCACTTTATTGGAGATATATCACAAATATTGTAGACCAAAAATGATTTAAAAAAAATATTTCTTCACTTTATTGGGGATATACAGATATTTATTTACAGATAAAGTGTAAAATTATTTTTTACATATATTTCTTCACTCTGTTGGGGATATATCCTAAAATTCTTCACTTTATTGGAGATATATCACAAATAT
>BDJD01005695.1:122709-134571 GCA_002564525.1 Rosa multiflora
ATCACAAAAGCGGAGGCTATGCCATCGCACTTCTAAATCAGGAAGCAGGGAGTCACGAACGTTGCCAAATCGCTGCTCAAGTTCTACCCATAGTTTTCTTGGGTCTTCCTCATTGAGGTATTCATTTTGGAGCGCGTCATTCATGTTCCTTGTCATGAGAATGATGGCTTTAGCTTATTTTGCTTCAAAAGCAGTAACTTGCTCAATGGAGAGCACGTTCTGACTAGGCTCTTGGATGGTTTCCAGAATTCCATCAGCCTTAAGATGTTGGCGCACATCTCGGACCCACCTATGGTATCCTGCGCCAGTTGTCTCGAGTGGGACAAAGCTCAACTTGTTCAGGTAACTCATCCTGAAAAACAACACAAGATTAGGGTTAGTTTCGGAGCGAAAAAGGCTACCACGAAAAACTATTAAATTTCTGAGCGTAGTCGCTTCCAAGAAATTAGGGATTTTCTTAGCGTAGTCGCTTCCAAGAAAATCCGATTCCAAGAGAGGTTTTGGATTAGATCGAAATAACGATGTATGTGGTCGATCGTTTTCTTCTCAACAAACTCTAAGTTTGGAGGACTCTACAAGCTCCAAGCTTGGAGTGAGCGCGAACCCCCACAGTTCGGCTTTTGGTCTCCCCTATGTAGAGAAAAGGGGGGTAGAAGAAGGGATTTTGGAAGTCCCCAAAAAAAGAAGAAGAAATTGAAAAAAACTTCACAAAAACGGGAACTTTTAGAAAAATTTACCTTAAAAGATTGTCGGAAAAACCGTCGCCGGAAGTACTGTAGCTACCGGAAGTACTGAAGTGCCGGAGTTACTGTAGCTGGCCGGAAAAGTCGCCTGAAATTGGCCGGAAAGTAGCCTGAAAAATGGCCGGAAGTTGGCCGGAAAAGTCGCCAGAAGTTGCCGGAAAAGTCGCAGGAAAAGTGGCCGGAAGTTGCCGGAAAAGTCGCCGGAAAGCACCTGAAAAGTCGCCGGAAAGTGTTGACCGGCGTTGACCGGTCGTTGACCGGGTGCTGACGTGGCAGAAGGCTTGGCGGCTTGGTGGCTTGGCGGCTTGGCAGCATGGGTTGGGGCCTGCTGCACGTGGGCTCAATCTGTGGGTTTGGGCCTGCAGCAGGTAGGCTGCACAGGTCCTCCTTTTTTTTTTTTTTTTTCTTCTTCTGCCTGTTCAAGTTAGGAGGATTCCGGTGGCCGGTTCGGTGGAATTTTGGCCGGTTCTGGTGATGAAATTTCCGGTTCCGGGTTTCTGGGGTGGAGACGCTGCAGGTGGTCGAGTATGGCTGCAGGAGGTGGTGAGAAAAGCTTTGAACCGGGCAGGGGAACCTTTGCTTTTTCCGGTGGCCGGTTCGGTGGTTTGCCGGCCGGTTCTTGGGGTGAGGCCGCCGGTTCTGGACTCCTGGAGTTGGGATCTTCAAGGTGGGCGACGGTGGTGTCTGGGATTTGAAGGCTACGAATTTAGGGTTTCAGGGTTAGGGCTCGTGCTGATAACGTGTTGTAGAGAAACTGAATTTGAGAGGAATTTGCTGTGTATTCTCATTGATAATAGGGGCCTCTTTATATAGAGGATTACAATGCATAGAATCTCAATCATACAAGGAAAGTAATTCTACATTGATTAGGATTCTAGATCCTTCTAATTAAATCATATTACCACTAGGTCAAGTAACCTAGAGTTTGGGCTAAACACAAATTAGGTTTTCCTTCAACAAATTTTTCTTTTTATAATTTGGAGCTCAAAATTACTATTTTACCCTCCAAGTGGGGCCCATATAACAGATTTAACGCTCAATTTGAACGGAGTTCCAAAAATTGGACACGGCAATCAAAGTCCTAGCTAACCCCCGGCCCCTTATTCAGAAATAGACATCCATACTTTTTCTCCAACCTTAGCATATCTCTTCTGACTACTCAAATCTAGCATGAGCCGAAGCAACCTTAGCATATCTCTTCTGACTACTCAAATCTAGCTGCTGCCCCTCCATCAGCAACACCGTAATACCACTCTGCTGACATGCCTACAGCATTCTTTCTTCAAGATCATTAGTCATCATGAAGCTATTCTTGGCAGGCAACACCAGTGGAACCGTTGTGGAGATCTTTTTAAGTAAACTAGCAGCCTAAAAGTCTGAATTAAGATGAGCAGAGAAGAACAGGACTTGGCCAGAGTGTTTTGCTGCTGTACTAGCCACCTCAGCCCCCAAAATACCAGAATGGGCTGAAACCGTAGACCCTCTAGTAGTCACCAGATTTAGGTCAGCCATTGCTGCCACCGGAGGCGTCACTTGCAATGCCTCCTTCTCCTTCACAAAGAACATATCACAGTCTTCCACTGCATGCTCAGAACGCCCAAATTCTACTCATAAACCCGTACACGATATTCACGTCCACCTCCACATTCGCCGAGAAGGAAAAATGGCGAAAGAATCTGAAACGCCGCCTTGTGTCCATGTCCAATCGAATCCTTTGTTCTTCCTCTTTTCGATTCAGAGCCATATGATCCAACCTGATTACCCTTCCAATTAGGGATGGCATTTGTACCCATTGGGTATTACCCGCTGGGTATTACCCACCCATTTCTAAATGGGTAAAACTCATACCCACCCATTTACCCATTTTTAATATGGGCAGTTTTTTTTTTTTTAATACTTGTTACTTTTTTTTTTTTTTACCAATACTTATTACTACTTTATTGTTTTTCTTTAATCTTAATATTTCTAATTTTCTACCACTACAAACATTCACCCGTTTTCAATATGGGCAATTTGTTTTATTTATTTATAATTTTTTTCTTTATACTTGCTACAAACATCTACCACTACATTATTGTTTTTTTTTTATCTGAATATTTCTACTTTAGTGTTAAGTTAGTAAATTAAATTAAATTTATTTTTCAACACCGACTCAGATAATGAAAATGAATAAGTATCTTCTAAATATAACTTCAATGATTAGAAGAAGAAAAATTACAAAATGAGAATTCTAATATCTAAATCCTATATACTAAAATAAAGGTGAAGAGTGTGCTATTCCTCTGGGTGTATTAATGTCGCCCTGCATCCTCTGAAGTAGAGTAAGATCATCATCAATATCATGGCAAGACTCCTCATCAACATCAACATCCACATCATCCTCTAATGTGCTAGGAGCATCTCGTATCTCACTCCACATCCAATCACGAGCACACATTAAAGCCTCCACTGTGTTTGAGTGAAGTCGGTTCTATGCGGGCTCACAATCGGACCACCAGTACTAAATGCCGACTCTGAGGCAACAGTAGATACAGGAATAGCTAGAATGTCACGATTAAATGTAAAATAATAAAATTCGGATTGTAAATGAACCACCCTCATGGATCGCCTTTTGAATCGTATTTTCACAATTATTCGATAATCCAACTGTCGGATTCTCACGGATCGCCTTTTGAAATCATCTTTTCACAATTATACGATGATCCAACTGTCAGATTCTCACGGATCGCCTTTTGAAATCTTCTTTTCACAATTATACGATGATCCAACGGTCGGATTTTCACGGATCGTCCTTAAGATCATCCTCCCAAAATTATATGAAGATCCAACTGTCGGATCCTCACAGATCGCCTTTTGAATCATCTTTTCACAATTATAACATGATCCAACGGTCAGATCCTCACGGATCGCCCTTAGGATCATCCTCTCAAAATTATACGATGATCCAACGGTCGGATCTTGATAGATTGCCTTTTGAACTAACTTTTCACGATTATACGATGATCCAACGGTCAGATCCTCATCCGAGACCACACAAAGTCATCGCAACACCCCGTATAGGTTTTCTGTTTTTTTTTTTTTTTAGAATAAGAAAATTATAAAAATGTCCCATATGTTGGTTTGAAAAATAATAGTTCTTAATTAAAAAAAATTATTTTGGTGTGGACTACAATTTTATATGGGTATATGGGTACCCACGGCTATACCCATACCCCACTAGGGCTGCACGTGGATTGAATTGGATCGGTTTTGACTCCAAACCGTCTCTATGCAAAAATAAGCGGTTTAGACATTTTAGACAACCGGTCATCAAAGAAAATAAACTTAATCCGATCCAATCCATTCCATTTAAAGATGGTTTGGTTCGGTCGGTAAGGCGGTTTTAACCTATATAGCATTGACGTTTTGTTCACAAAAAATTCATAGTAAAAATACTAAAAATCAATCTCAATAATAAAAATTTAATAATCAAAATCCAAAACTAATATTCAAGGAACAAAATCCAAAATAGTTTCAAAATGATTCACTTATTTGGGTTTTAAGCCTTTTGGGTCTAGGATTCAATATGGTAGTATATCATTTTGAGAATCAACTTATAATTGGAGATTTATAACTTACTTATAAAAAACTACCCACAAATATATATATATATATATATATTATGTATATAAATTTAAATTTTTTTCCTATTATATTTAATACATACCGGTCGGTTTGGGTTTCGCGGTTTAAGTAAAAGAAAAACCAAACCAAGCAAATTCATAAACGGTTTGGTTCGGTATTGAACCGGCTTTCATATTTTAACGCTAAAAAACCTTAACCAAACCATATTTACCGGTCGGTTTCGATCGATTTGGCCGGCTTGTACCGTGTTTTGCACACTCCTATACGCCACCCATTTTTATACGGGTATTTTGTAATTACCCATACCCATACCCATAAACTATGGGTATTACCCATTAACAAATACCCAAAAGGAATAATTACCCGCGGGTACCCGTACGGTACCCGCGGGTTTTAATGTCATCCCTACTTCCAATCGAAGAACCAATCATAGAAAGGATTGCACAAAGTACGAGGCAAGCCCTTCACGGTGATCCACATCTCATTAGAACGAAGAGGAATGGAGTCCACACTCCACAGTCGACACCCCGTCATACTCCACCAACACTAACATCGCATTCTGGTAAAATCATGGTTCCCTGTGAAGTAACACATTCTGATCTTCTTCCCTGTCAAACTGGGAGACGAAGCGATCTCACACAGCCCTAACAAATATTTGTGCGCATCCTCTACACGGTTGGGATCGTACCCATGAATCCTACAATATTAGGGTGGCGCATCAACAGACGCCCTACCATATAGTAGTGGCTGTCTTGAATCGCTGCTTCTGTAGTGAGGCCGAAATAATCAACTTATGCCTCCTTAGAAAGAGTAAATGTTGCAGCGAGGCTAAAAATTGGGTCAGACATGGCTGAAGCAAGGTTTAGGTGTTGACGACAAGATCTATGATAGGAACTCAAGCAAAGAGAAACTAGGGTTTCAGATCTGCTTAAATATAAATAGGATCTCAAACTTAATATATATCACTCAATGTTCTCATAGTATTGCAAATTTGCAAGTTCAAGAACTAGTGATTCTGATGCTTCAAGACCACTTGTGATGCTTCTGTACGTTCTCTCAAGTGTTTCATTGTGCCAACCTCAACTGATAACATGAATACATCAGAATTTATTTCGTCAAAAGAGTAATGCCAAGGCACAGATTTAAAAAAGTTATACTACCACTACAATAAAACTGGTATTTTACAACACATAATGTGTGCCGTAAAAGACAACTTAACGACATAAAAAAACGTGTCGTAAATGACCATAACGTAATAAAATAAATTTCTCTTGTGACAAAATGTGCCATAAAAACATTTCTTGTGTGTCGTAAAAGACCATTTTGCATCTCGTAAAATACTCTTTTGCGTGCCGTAATGGATGTTTTACAACTTTGATTTTGTGTGCCATAAAAGACCATTTTGCGCGCCATAAAAGATATCCTCATTCACACTTCTAATAGACAATACTTTCAATTAAACTCTTTCATTCAAGCATAGTAAACAAAAGCATTTATGTAATAAATTATATCAACTAAATAACTTCATATTACAAAATCCTAGTATAATTAACCGGTTTTCAAATATAGAACATGCTAGATAGATTAGAATTGTCTTCAGATTTATTACATGATTACTTGAAAGGCCTGATTATGGGCTGATATGATGCCACATGCCAACCATTTCCCATAAAGAAGTCGTACATCATAGAGCCTACAAAAACAAGGAATGACAAGCATGAGTGAAGTTGGCAATGAAAAGCATTAGTGAAGTTGGCAGCAGTTTATCAAATTTCTCCTACACACAATATTAGAAGATCAGAAAAGGGATAAATAGAATCAATAGTCTACCTTGTTTTCCTATGTGACTGTGTTCCGAATCTGGGGCACCAAGACAGGGGCATGCAAAATTGAGATCCAACCTCAAGCCCCTGAACCAAAGATGGAAGTCCAGGGATGCCTATGATCCTCTGAAATACAAAATCACCAAACCAAAATAGCTCAGATCTAAAATTTAGTTAAAACGCAAAGTCATAAGAATAAACCCAACTCAACTTCAGGCCAAAAAAGAAAAGTGAAACAAAAGGAGAAATTTCATTTACCTTCACAAATACAGTGCAGGACCTGGCAGGCATTTGAATTCTCCACTCCCTTCACCAATATCAATCTGGGAAATCAAATAGAGCCTAATTAAACTTCGATTTTCAGAATTCGTTCTCCAAAGCACAAACCTTTTGACACACATAAGCTAAGAAATGGGAAAACGTTTCAAAGTTTGATGTCAGACTAGACTGCAGCAAAACCTCCACTTGGAAGATTTTTGTTAAGAAAGAAATATAAAAAACACAATTGCAACGAATTCTTGGATAAAAAACTTACGACACAGAAAATTTTCCAAAAGTTTTGGTTGTACGAATAAATGCATTATTGTGACAAAAACTTTTGCATTATTGTGATAAATGTACGAATAAATGCAAGTTTTTTATTGCAACAAAGCACGAATTCAGCGTTAAGTTTGCATTTACCAGCAATAAATGTACCTTTTCAACATTTCCAAAAGTTATTATCTGTAAAAGCAAGAGTGAACTATCACAACGAGAAAAGTCTCATGCTTACAGAACTCCAAACAAACTAAAACTAAACTGATCTCCAGAACTTAACAATTACTGCTTACCGAGTAGCTTGCTGTTAGTATGCAATTTGAAAATTGCCAAGCATAGCCTACAGTGTCAAAGGAGATACAAAAGCGGCAAAAGTGAAGAAAAATTGAAAAGAAAATGCTTAAAAAAGAGATCAGAACTCCACTAAGAATATACAAGTATATACATTTCATCTGTATGGAAGAATGTATCTGATCTTAAGTGTGCTTGCAGTTTTCTGTGAAATGGTAAGTAAAGTAAATAATTCTCCCAGTGCTGTTAAAATATTTGTCACATTCTTCAGAATGGTCACCATTGCAATATTTACGTATTTCAACTGAAAGAAAAAAGTTGAACCACAATACAGTAAGCCTTACATGTACGTTAGAATATCTTGAGGAATATGGCTTACAAATGAAAATTTGATGTAATTGAGGAATTCACAATGGCCAATTTTTTTAGTTGAACTAGATGACAAAAGAAATCCCTATTTTGCTGAAACTTGTAAAAATAAAAAACAATAGCTAATGATGACTTTACCTGTCACTGAGAGTCATAGTTCTTCACTCTGCAAGAATATTATGTATTCCATTTGGAGAACCAACTTCTTGGTCCTTAATTTCATGGCCTTTAACTTGAAATCAGACGACATGTCTCAAACCTGCAAAACCATATACCCAGTTGTAAACTAAACTTCAATTCTCATTCAGTGCAGCTAATTTCCATTCCTGTTCCAAATTTATACTCTCACCAATTAAATCCTTGCACGCTTACTATTTCACTTTCCAGAGAAATGCACAACAGAATTCACAGGGAATAATGAATACGAAAACTTTAGCCTAGCCAAAGCCCAAAAAAAGAGAATTTCAATTACACGGCTAAATTTCAATTTCAGTAGAGGATTCATGAACCCACAAATTTCAATTACACATTGATTTCCAAGCTAAAATAACTTTTCCCAAATTGAACTAGCACATGAACTACTTTACTTGCCAATCAAAGAATCAGAACACAGATTAGGGCTGAGAAATTGAGTCACCTTTAGGGAATCAGAAGCCTTCTTGAGCTCAATTTCGAGCTCCATCAGGGCCTCGCTGGAACTTATAACAGACGCCAAGGCCCGAATCGCCGCCACAGCCTCAGCCAAATGAGGCTGCTTCCGCCAGTTATTAAACTCCACGATGACGCTGAACGGCTTCCCGGAATCAGAAGCCGGCTTGGATTCAGCCTCGGCGGCGACAACCGACCCCTAACCCTAACCGCCACCATCCCCGTCCTTTCCTTCACCGGCGACAAGGTCAGCGAGACCTTCCTCGACCTGTAAACGAGCTATAACGAGCAATTTCAAAATTCAGATCCGAAAAATTCAAAGAGAGAATTGAGTAACTGACCTGAAAATCGAGAGCCGGAAGTGAAAGTAGAGTAGGTTCTGAGACGAAGTGAGCGAAGGGATTCCAAGAACTTTTACGACATGAGCTCGGTCTTCTTCCATTTATGATTTATCCTCTCTTTTTTTCTTTTTTCTTTTCTCAATAAAAAAAAATTAATATACTTCATTAAAAAAAAAATTAATATTTTCTAACTTATTTACAGCATGCTAAGGGCATCTCCAAGAGAGTAGCTATTTTAAAAAAAAATTGAAATTTAACAAATATTAGGATAAAATCTATCTCCAATAGAATAGCTATCCAATACCTAAATTTAGCTTTAGCTAAACACTCTAGCTATATTTAGCTAGGATCAGAGAAATTTTAACTAAAACCTAAATTTAACTTGAGATTTAGGTATTCTGTTGGAGTATAACGTAATAGCTAACTAGTTATATTTCACTTTTTGCTACTTTTAGCTATGAATATAAGTATCACTGTTGGAGATGCTCTAAGAGGAGCTCCAACATATTCCTCATATTTTGATTTTTCTCTATTTTTGGAAAAAATTAGTCTCTTTTGTTTCAATAGATTCCATATAATTATCCTTATTTTAGAGATAATGAGGAAAGAAAAAACCAAATTCCTTAAATTTACAGCAATCTCTAAAATTTGAAGGAATGATTATGGAGATTTTAGAGATTGCTGTAAAATGGAGAATTTGTTGGAGCTGGAGAAGAAAAAGAGGTTAAAGCTTTGACTTTTGCTCCTCTATAATACACAAAAATCAATAGTTAAGCCTCATTATCTCTAAACTACACCTCTCTAATTTTCCTATAATGCTCATCGTCCAATAAAATCAAGAAAAACCTGTTTTTTTTAGATTCTATTTATACTTTCAATCAATAGTTAAGCCTCATTCATTTTTTGAAGATTTAGAATTGCAGCTCCCAAAATTTAATATTTTTTTTTTGGAGAGAGATCCAAATACCAATTTTAGAGGTATGAATAAAAGCTTCCAAAAGTAAATCGTAAAAAACTAGTAAAATAACTCATCTACAGCATACATATTTATGCACGCTGTTAATAGATAACTAAATTTACGACATACATAAAATGCACGCCGTGAATGACCTGAATAAACATATTCTCATAAATGACAGTCTTTTACGACACAGGACAAATTTGCACCGTAAAATGTGTGTTGTAAAATACCAGTTTTGTTGTAGTGTATAATTGCTGGATTGACTAGTTGACATACAAACTGCCATATTTTACATATACTAAAGCTCCTACACTGTTCATTTAACAGTGATTTGACTCCAAGTGATTTGACTCTTTTGCCCTCACTTCAGATTTTTTTTTTCCGGCTCTACCCCGGTTCTGGATATATCCTATCTTCGCATCGTTTTGCTCTTTCTTCTATGGCGTTTTATTCGGTGGCTGTCAGTTTTAGGCAGAGTACAGGAGAGTGCGATATTGGAATAGAAAAGAAAAAGGCGGCCAAGCAAGAGAGACTCCGTCGCCGCCGGACGAGAAGGTTCTGATACGTGGCCGCGCGCAGACGATCCGAGCCTTGATACAGGTGGCGTTTATTGTGGTCAGAGAGAAGGGGTTCACGGTTACCCCCGCTGGAGGAATAAAACGTGACTTAAGTGTGGCAATAGCCCTTACCCGATGACAGAATTTCCATCACCTGAAGCTTTATAACATCGGATTCCACTGGGTTTGGACTAGGAACAGGTAAATACCCTTTTCTTCATTGCTTTTCCTTTGTACATGCTTGAACCTGAAAAGGACTTCAGGTGTGTCAAATATTGGATTTTGGGAAAGTTTTGGGATTTGGTCATTGAAATTTTTAGTGGGTATTTGGAACCTCTGTTTTCTGTCGATTTAGGTGCAATCAATTTTGGCATATGGTCGAATTTCTTTATTCTCGACTGGTGATAATTGTGTTAGTCTTTCTTTTGTAGGTTTTATGCAAAGGAATATTTGGATTGTATTGGGTTTTTTTCTTTGGTATGATTTTGGCTTCTATTAGCTGTTGTGTCAATTTGCGCTCTTGATTGGGTTTTTTGTTTCTGAATTTTATATATTTTTGTATGAAGATTTGAATAAATTACACTTTGGATTTATGTTTCAGGATATCATAGTGATCATGGTTTTGGTATGCATATTTATTAGAACAAAACGGAGGATTTATGAATAGCAGAAATTATTTGTGTGTTGTTTTTTGAGCTTAACAACATTAGATCATGATGAAATTAGTTGTAATTTTTTCTCATGCAGAGAAAGTAAGATGTACTATGAGAATTGTTCATTTGTTTAGAATCTTTTGTGCTGGGAATTCACTTTTTGATTTTGAGACCAAATTTATAATGAGGTTCATTGTTTAGAACAACTGTGTGAATAAGGAAAAGAAGTGTCAGTGTTTTTGGTTAATCGAATTTTAATTGAAATAGAAGAACTTGGCCAGTCTTTATCATTCTTTTGAAATTGTTATTGCTTTTTGTTGGAAGTGATTTACTTTGTTTTGTAATCTAAGTTTAGAGGGAAGAAACGAAATGTCGGGGAATTGCTAGACGTTTGGTTGAGAATTCAATTAGTAAAGGAAACTGTCTAGGAACCAAAGTCATTCAGTTGTAGAGGTTTTGATCTGTGATATCGGTGATAATATGTTGGAATTGAGTGAGGAAAAGAAACCGTTTATGAATGAAAGTGAGTGAGTTTTTGAAACCTTGATTTGTGATACTACTGATAATATGTAGTGTGATTGCTGGAATTTCATTCATAATTGAAAGGTTGTGTTTATAGTAAGATATTGTGATTGGTTTTAGCTATGTTTATGTTTTTCATCAATTGATCATTGGGTAGGAAAGTGTGCATCATAGAATGCAAGTAATATCTGATAAAATCTTACATGTTTTTCAAATATGAGTTTCAAGACTTCCATTGTTTGTTTTTTTTCTTTTTCTTTACTTCTCGCTTTATAAACTTTGTATTCAGCTTAATTTTCGTAGTTTTATGATTAATCTCAAAATCTCAATATCATTCTGTTTTTATTCGAAAAACTTTAGGCTCATTTTCTTTGCTGCCACTCCTTTATCTGTTTTTTGGTAGTATTTTGATCCATTATTTTTATTCAGGTACAGAATCTAAAGTTTTATTAGATTATTTTTGTATTGAATTTATAATCTTCACATTATGAGCTCTTTGGATCATTTTTCAGTTGTCTTGAATTGTACAGTTTTCGAAAAAACCTATTGTTTGATGCATCGAGTCATTTATTGATGGTTTTTAGTTTATTAATCTTCTAGAAATATTCAAATTTTGGCTTGGAGATTTATTTGTCTGGTATGAATGTGAAACAAGAATCATTGACAAAGTTCCAATGGTGATCATGTGCTCAGGAACATCCTCAGTTGAATCGATAGGTATGTTCTTGGACCAAGCATGATTGTTTGATAGGTAAGTTTTTGTTTGACCAAAAAAAAAAAGAAAAAAAAAAAA
>BDJD01005695.1:142095-170221 GCA_002564525.1 Rosa multiflora
CGACCTGTTATATCAGGAACTGTTGAGAGAATTCACATTAGTCAATGGGTTGCTTCCATGCTTGCGCAAGGAGACATTTACAGTATTGTTGATCCAAGATTAGAGAGAAATTTCAATGCTAACTGTGTGTGGAAAGTTTTGGAGATAGCAATGGCATGTATATCTCCAGACCCCGTCAAAAGGCCAATGATGAGTCAGGTAGTGATGGAACTGAAGGAGTGTTTGGCAACAGAACTGGCTCGAACAAAGCAGAGAAGAAATGAAACTGGTTTAGGATATTCCACTGTGATAATATCTCAGAATGAGTCGATCAGTGTGCATCCCTCAGTTATTGCAACTTAATTTATCTAAAACGCAGTCGCATGTCTCATATTTATCGGGAAGGTAATCAGGTTGCAGATCATCTTGAGAACTATGGGGCGACTCACAGTGGCTCCTCTTGGTATGGCTTATGGAATAAATCTGTTCATGAATACAGGCTGATCAGCAGAACTAGTTAGTAATTCTATTTGCACTCCAAAATTGGGGCCTCCCCCCCTTTTCATTTTTTTAATAATATTTCATGTCCCTCTTTTTACACTTCCTAAAACGTCCTCAGTCAGATTTTCTTTTTTCTTTTTGGTCTTTTCTTCTCTCTACTTCCCGATCTTCACCAAGGTTCTCTCTCTCTCTCTCTCTCTCACACACACACTGCTCTCTACAACCAAAATTATCCACCTCCACCGGTTATCAGGAGAGAGAGCGAGGTTATCAGTAAGACACCGAGACCAAGAGTGAGATCACTGGGTTCGGCTGTGGCTTTGACCTTAGGGACCCGAGTCCGAGATTCTGCAATTCCCGGACTTGGAGAGTTTGTTAGGGACCCCAAGTCTGGGACTTCAATTGAATGTCTGTAGCAGTGGAGCGTGGGGGCGTGAATCCGCTCCGGTGGAGCTAATACACCTTAGAAGTAGGTCGAAGTCCTCGGGTCTCCAAAATTTTCCAGGATGAAACTGGAGACCGGTTTGATTCCTGTAAATGTGATCGATCAGAGGGAAGGAATTGCAGGTGATTAGTTTTGGGTGTAGAGAGTGTTTGGGTGCTGCCCAAAAATCAGTTAGTGTTCTGCTAGTGGAGCTCTGATTGTGGTGGAACAGTGACACCGGTGAGGACAGCGTTCCAGCCGTTCACGCCTTGAAAATGGAGTGAGTTTCGGCCTTGGTTCGAAGCCGGATTGAAGAATGGGTCTAGGCCATCTAGTCAGCCAAGCAGAGAGAAATTCTCTTTCTCGTCTCTTCATCTCGGTTTAGAGAAATTGAACTATGTGACTTGTATGTATGATTAATCAAGAAGAGAGGAGTTGTAGGTGTGACCATATTGCGTCGGAGAAGACGCTGGAAGAGGGAGGGATAGAGAGAGAGAGCTCTGTGTACCCCAGATTTAGGTGCCCAAATCAGATCTTGGTATTACCGGTGTCGGCGCGTGAGTGGCTTGCCTGCCTCGCCGGTCGACATGGAAGCTAGGTTCGAGTCATCGGAGACCCGTGAGTGCGATGGTGGTGGAGGTGAGGCACGGCGGTGATTGCTGTTCAAGAGAGAGAGAGAGAGAGAGAGAGAGAGAGAGGACCTTGGTGAAGATCGGGAAGGAGAGAGAGAAGAAAAGACCAAAAAGAAAAAAGAAAATTTGACTGAGGGCGTTTAGGAAGTGTAAAAAGAGTGACATGAAATATTATTAAAAAAATGAAAGGGAGGTGTGGTTTGCAATTTTGGGGGTGCAAATTTCACCCCCCAGGGCTACTCCTAAACACATCAGTGACCAACCAAAGGTTTTGTTAATATTGATATGTGGCAAAAGAATATTAGGAACTTGAATGTGGAAATGTGACACAGCTCTCGGCTAGTTGGTACTTGTTAGAATATATACTTTTAGTGGAGACTACTGGTATTTGTTAGGACCATATGACGTCCATTGCTAATTAGTTGATGTTAATTAGTTAATTAGTTGAACTGTAATTAGTTAGTCAGCTACTTAGTCCTTAGTCAGTTAATTAGTCTGTTAAGCATGCACTGTTTGTTATGTGTTGAGTTGTCATTGCTTTACACATGTTGACCTTTTGTGTGCTTACATTCCTACTATAAATACTTGTAAACCCTGAGCCTTCATCATTATCAGAAATACCTTGGATTCCTTTATCTCATTTCTCTCTATTTTACAGTTACATTTTCCTTCTTCTCCTTCTAGCTATCATGGTATCAGGAGCTCAGGCTGCGACCTTGGAACACTGAAAATCCAAAGTTTCATATGCAAATCTATGAGATCTTCATCTATTCTTCTTTGATTGTTGTTCTACAACTCAGATAAGTCCTCACCATCTGTTTTTATTATGGTTACTATTAATCTTGAAGAAGTTATATGATTCATCTACAATTTGATACCTACTACTTGAATCGAAGCTGTGATTCTTAGTTTTGAGTAGCTTTCTGTGATTTGTGTCTACAAAAAGCTTTAGAAATTGTGTAGATCTAAGTTGTTCTTGCTCTCAAACCCTAGTTTACTCTCGTAGCTTGAAATCTGGTGAAATTGTACTCGATACCCCAAAAGTATATACTGAATCTTGATTCTTGAACCTTGCAAGCGAAGTACTAGTCAAAACCCTAGATTTGTAAAACCTTGACCTGTAGTCTCTTTGTTTCAGATTAATTCATAATCATGACAGTTTCTTTAGCTCAAAACCTCACTCACACCACTCAAACCACTGTCTACCTTCCCAATATACTGCTAGATGAGTCAAATTATCCTACTTGGTTGTTCAGGATGGAATCATTTCTCAGACGTCAAAATCTTTTTAGATTTGTGGATGGCTCTACTCCTTGTCAACCTCAGTCTATACCACTCACTGATGGCTCCACAACCACACCCTCAGCCGATTACGTAGCATGGAAGGCACATGATCAGAGTATAGTTAATATGATTGGTCAAACTCTTAGTGTTGTTGCCATGAATTGTGCTGTACGTGGGAAGCAAATCTGCTCAAGACTTGTGGCAGAGGTTGAAATTGAAATTTGCTGATGCCAATAAGCAAAATATCATACAGTTGAAATATAACCTGCAGAATGTAAAGAAAGGCTCAGATAACATTGAGACATACCTTCAGTGGCAGAGCCACGTTGGGGCCTGGTTGGTCCATGACCCACTGAGTTTTTATTTTTTATATTTTTTTATATTTATGTATGGGATATAGTATAAATTGATTAAAGTTTTCAATGATAACTAAAAGGCAAGTTGTTGTAGTGGCCAGACAGTGTTTTTATGTTGTGGCTGTTCCGGGTTCGAAAGTTCCTTGCTTCATTGTACTTATATTTTTTTAAATTTCTTTTTCTTTGTTTAATATTAACGCTATTCTTTCTTATAGTCTAAAATATAAAAACTATAAATTTGATCAATAAAATATGTAATTTAAAATATATATATTGATCTTTTCTTAAACTTATTCTAATTTATTAAACTTTTGATATAATTTATGTTTCGTATTTTTTGCTATAATTTCTGAGTGCCCCACTGGCAACTTATTCCTGGCTCCGCCACTGCATACCTTGATAAGATAAAGGCAGAAAAAGATGCTCTTGAAACTATTGGTGTGGTTATTGATGATGAAGATATTGTAGTAACTGTGCTTAATGGTCTCCCATCAGAGTTTGCAGCTATTAAAACTATTATAAGAGCTCAATTCACCTGTGCACCTTTGAGTCAACTTAAGACTCTTCTTAAAGCTACTGAAATGGACATTAGCAATGAAGTTCTTGGCATTGAAAGCCTGTTTAGCTCCAAAACCAGTTGGTGTGCAAACTGTCTCTTTTGAGCGAGTGATTGCGTAGGCGTGCCAGCACCGTGGGGTGCAGTCGTCGGGATAGTCCCTTGACCTGACTTCTTCTTCAAGCGCTGTGGACGAGGAGAGCACCAACCTCGCCACAGGGTTCTTCTCTAGCCTTTCGGAAAAGGACTTTTTCCTTACTGATAAGGACTATGGGTGTGATCTCTTCGGTCACCAAATCGATACTCAACGTTGTAGGTTGAGCAGAGCAATCACTGGGAAGTTCTGAGAAAGCACGGGGTTTGCTAAAGCGAATATTTAGCTTCGCTGGGTTGCGAGGGCGTTACCCTTGCTTCGCTGGTAGTATCTGTGGCAGTAGCACTGTCAGTCGGCTCGGAGAGACTAAGACTGAGAGTACGGTCGCCGGGTTCAACAAGGTTGAAGGTTTGCTCCAGGGAGGCTTTGTAATCGCTGGGATTGATTGATTAGAGAGAGCTCTTTCTGTATCGTCTTTAGCCTCTATATATAGGCTACTGCAGATTCACCTTCCTAAGAGGAATGAAATACTATATTTTAGGCCACAGTTATTGGCCTTGAATCAAATCAAAACTCTTAATAGTTTTGATAGCTATCATAAGCGATAAGAGATTGACTCTGTCATAGCAATCTTCTAGGTAAGGTTAATTACCTTTTAGAGTCCTGGACGTAATCTTCCTCTTCTTAGATGCACGTATATATGTTCATATATCTCCGCGAAGACTCTGTAGCACAGTGGCATGCAGGAATACATACCCCTCGTTTATTGCAATTAAGCATGATTGTAACTTACTCAAACTGCTTGCTCGCTTACATGTGATTGGCTGGTGAATGATGGCCCACCTTAATTGCATATATATCTCTTTGCCACACTGCGAGGTATCTTCGTGAGGACTCCTTCAACAGTCCTTAATTATGTATATATATGTGTAGCCCCACATAATCTTAGCCATGCAGCTTAACTTGTAGACATATATTCCTTGTTACTTGTGCCATGCTTCACGTGTCCACAATATCCCTTAATTAAATCATGCATGAGCCACCACATCATATATATCATATACATACATATATGTTCCATCATCAAGCTTGATTGCATGGAAGTATATACTGTACGTGCATGCCATTAATTGCATGGGCAGCCATAATTATTGATTGTGAAGGCTAGTGAAGGGTAATTGTATCCTTCCTTAATTGATCAACCCAATCTGCTCGCTTGCACAGTACTTGGCAATCAAGCAAACAAATCACCATTAATTATCAAATATCTTGATAATTAATAGTAAATCAAAGAATATTCAGATTTGCTCCAAGATTGCTTGGCCTCCAAATAGGCTTTACTTAGCCTCTAAACAATATTTTCCGAACTTGTCGAAAATAAATAGCTTGGGTCCCGGATATTGGCCCGGTTTTTTTCGAGTCCCCGTCGTCGGGAAAAAAATGTTATTTTGGGTTCAAACAAAGCCTACTCATTGCTAAGCTTGCAAACTGCAATCTCAATGCCCTGAATACTCAAGCTACTCCCATATCTGTTGTTCAAACATCATGCACCAACTCCACAAATTCTGCTTAATTCCCAATCTCATACACCTATGCAACTTCCAGTCACAACTCCAATCATGCAAGCTCAGAATACAGTACCTTAGCAGAATTCAACTGTTCAACCTTCTGTGTCCAATGTTGCTTCTATAAGTTACACTACTCAGTGCTTACCCTCACCTACTCCTGCTATTCCACCAGGATTTTCATCTTCAAACATGCCTGCCTATCCATTATCCACACAGACTCCTTATGTTCTAATTCCTGCCATGCCATATGGCTTCACATCCATCCCTTCATTCTCAATGCTCAGTCCATCTCCTGCATTTGCTAGTTTTTATGCTGGTCGAGATAATGGTAGATCTAACAACAATGGTGGTAGAGGCAATGGTAAGAACATTGGTGGAAGGGTGAATTCCCAAAATGGAGGTTTTAACCAGAATGGTGGATTCGGGAACAATGTTAATGATGACAACTTTATCACCTGTCAATGGTGCAATAAGGTTGGTCATAGTGCCAAAACATGCAGGTCTCTTCCAAATAGTCAACAAGGCAACAATGTGGTGAATCAAGAAGGCTGTCAATACTGTGGTAAACCTGGTCATACTGCAAACAAATGCTATTTCATCATTGGATTCCCTGGGAAACAAAATGAGTATGACAATGAAAATGCCACTGCCACTGCAATGCTTGCTGCTACCAATCTTGCACCACAGTATTGACTTGCTGACACAGGAGTAACCAACCACATGACCAATAATTTGCAACTCCTGAACAACATAACTTCTTATCCAACTAATGATGGTGTGCAAATTGGTAATGATAAACAGCTTAATATCATACACACTGGTGATGCAATGCTTGGTTCTTTTAAACTTAATACTGTTTTGCTAAACCCTGAACTTGCTACTCACTTACTTTCCATTTATCAACTTTGCAAACAGAACGTTTGATGAGTTTATGTGTATCATACAGGACAAGGTGCAGGGAAAAATTTTGGATCAAGGACTGAGTAAGCAAGGGTTATATCCTATACCATTTGATCTGCCTTCAGTCATTACATCTACAGTATTATCTACACAAACAGCTCCCAATAGTTCTCATCTACAGAATAAGGTTCCAACTGCCTTTCATCATTCGGTTTATCTTGGTCAGAATGTCAAGAATTCATTATGACATCAGAGGTTTGGTCACCACCAATGATGTGATCAAAGTCATGCTTGAGAAAAATAGTATAGCATATTTTGTTGATAATGATAGTGTAGTTTGTGAGCCATATTTGTTAGGTAAATTCCACAAACTTCCATTTCCTAGTTCACAATCTAGAAGCAATATACCCTTTGAATTTGTACATTCAGATGTTTGGGGCCCTGCTCCTCATCTCTCTCTAGATGGATACATATATTTCATTTTGTTCATTGATGATTGTACGAGATTCACTTGGTTGTATCCAATGAAAAATAAAAATGAAGTGGTTGATTACTTCAAATCCTTGTGTGAAATTGTGAGTACTCAATTCAATGCTTCTGTGAAAACTTTTAGAAGTGATGGTGGTGGTGAATACATAAATAACAAGTTCAAGGATTTTCTAGCACAAAAGGGTATTCATCATCAAATTTCTTGTCCTCATACTCCTGAGCAGAATGGTGTCTCAGAGAGGAAAAATAGACACATTAGAGAAACTGCTGTTACTTTTCTTCAGCATGCATCTCTTCGCAATCAATTTTGGTTTCATGCTTATTCTACTGCAGCCTTCTTAATAAACAGGATGCCTACTTCTGTTCTTCATATGAAATCTCCCTATGAGCTGTTGTATCAATCTGTGCCAAATGTTGAAATGCTTAGGGTTTTTTGCTGTACTTACTATCCACTCATGGCTCCTTACAGATCAAACAAGCTTTAACCTAAGACAATCAAGTGTGTGTTCATTGGATTTGCAGCAGGTTACAAGGGTTATGTTTGTTACAGTGCATCTCTCAAGAAATACATTGTGTCAAGGCATGTATTCTTTGAAGAAACCTCATTCCCTTATGTTGTTTGCAATGCTCAAGTTCAGACTGGAAATAATGTGACTGCTTTAAAATCAGTCTGCTCAAGTTCAATCTTAAGCTCATACTGGTATCACTTGCTTAACTCAAACTCAGTCCCACACTCAATATGTTTTTCCTGCACCTGTCATCCCTTCATCACCAACAACACCACTTGATCATATCGGTCAGCCCACTTCTACTTCTCTCCAAGCAATTGATCCTGTTTGTCACACTGATGCTTGTGATCCCACTGCTATAAGCTCTGCATGTGACTTTGTCGACAATACTCCTGATATTTCTCTATCTTCATCATCCAATGACACCTCTACTGCATCTGATGTGTTTGCTTCTCAAGCTGATACTGTTATTCACTTTGCTGAAAAAGATGGTGCTTTATCATTATCTATTATGCCTGGTAATGGTCACATCTCTGTGATTCCAACTACAATCTATCTGCCCAAGTATCTGAATCCAACATCTTACATCCCATTGAAGGTATCTCTTCAACTGTACTTAATTCTCACTCTATGCTTACACAAGGTAAGAGAGGTATACAAAAAAAGAAATGCTTTTGTACTCTTCTATCTCAGCTTAGCCTAGATCCTAGTGCTACTGAACCTCAACACTGCAAAGATGCACTCCAAATTCTTGAATGGAAAAAGGCTATGGAGGAAGAATACAATGCACTCATGCAACAACACACTTGGTCACTTGTTCCTCTACCTGCTAACAAAAATCTTATCTCCTACAAGTGGCTATTCAAAGTCATTTAGTCAGGAATATGGAGTTGATTATGATGAAACCTACTCTCCTGTTGTTAGGCATACTACAGTTCGACTTATTCTTTGTCTTGCTACACATAATAACTGGAAACTCCATCAAATGGATGTCAAGAATGCCTTCCTGCATGGCTTACTGAGTGAAGAAGTCTACATGACTCAACCTGGTGGCTTTGTGGATCCATCTGCTCCCAAATTTGTCTGTAAATTTGGCCTAAAGCAAGCTCCTAGGGCCTGGAATGAAAGATTCACCAATTTTCTACCTACTATTGGTTTCACTATATGCTAATCCAAATCTCTTTATCAATCACTGCAACACAGATTATGTGTTTTTGTTACTCTATTTAGATGATATCATAATCATTGGTAATTGTGAGTCTCTTATTACTGCTGTCAAGCTTGCACTCCAGAGTGAATTTGATATGAAAGACTTGGGAAAATTACATTTCTTTCTTGGTTTGGAAATTGAGTACTTGCAGACTAGCCTATTTGTCACACAGCGAAAGTATGCTAAAGACGTACTCCATAAATCTGGTCTTGATGATTGTCAAGTTCACTCCACTCCATGCAGATCATGTCTCAAACTATTAAAGGATGTTGGCACTCCTTTGCAGTCACATGATGTTACTCAGTTTAGAAGTCTCGTTGGTTGTTTGCAGTACCTCACATTCACAAGGCCAGACATCATCTATGCAGTCAATTCTGTGTGTCAATTCTTGCATTGTCCCACAAAAGTGCGTCTCTTTGCAACCAGAAGGATGCTTCGTTATGTCAAGAATACCTTACATCAAGGCATTTTCTTTAGGAGGGGTACTAACCATATTAGCTTACCTCATCTTAATGCTCATTGTGATGCTGATTGGGCTGGTGACCCAAATGACAGAAAATCAACCACAGGGTTTGTCATTCTCCTTCATGATGCTCCCATCTCTTGGTGTAGCAAAAAGCAAACCGCTGTCTCTCGATCTACTATAGAGGCTGAATACAGAAGCATGGCTGATACGACTTCGGAAATCCTATGGCTTCTACATTTGTTTCATGATCTTCATGTTGTTCTTGCTGATGTCCCAGTTCTGCATTGTGATAATATATCTGCCCTTGCCTTGGCCACCAATCCAGTATATCATTCTAAACTCAAGCATATTGAAGTTGATGTTCACTTCACCAGAAATCATTTCAAGGCTGGTTCTCTCAAGCTTCAGTTTGTCACATCCAAAGGGAAAATTGCTAATCTGTTTACTAAAGGTCTTTGTACTCCTCAACATTCCTTCCTGTGTTCCAGCTTGATGCTGCTCACTCCCCATCAAGCTGAGGAGGGGTGTTAGGACTATATGACGTCCATTGCTAATTAGTTTATGTTAATTAGTTAATTAGTTAATTAGTTAATTAGTTGAACTGTAATTAGTTAGTTAGCTAATTAGTCCTTAGTAAGTTAATTAGTCTGTTAAGCATGCATGGTTTGTTATGTGTTGAGTTGTCATTGCCTTACACGTGTTGACCTTTTGTGTGCTTACATTCCTACTATAAATACTTGTAAACCCAGAGCCTTCATCATTATCAGAAATACCTTGGATTCCTTTATCACATTTCTCTCTATTTTACAGTTAAATTTTCCTTCTTCTCCTTCTATAGCTAGCTATCAGTATTGTTCCGTGATGTTCTCTTTATGCTTATTGTAATATGGGGTTTGGGCTCTTTGTCACCCCTTGGCCCTTGTGATCTGCAGTTTCATTAATCAAAACTTGAGGGCAGTCGCACCAGCCCATTTGAAAAAAAAAAAAGAGTCAAATATTTTATCTTTAAATGCATATTAATTTTTTTTTTTAATTTGAGTCAATGATAGGCAGCATAATATCTGCGAAATTTAAAAAAATATATATAAATATATAATCGCCAACCCTACGGCTACACATGCAACTTGACCTAAAAATTACAGGTCTACTATCTAGGTGGTTTCATCAAGTGGGTGCTTAATTGGAAGATACGAAATTAATAAATTACTGAATATTCTTGAATAATTAGTAATTAAACCTAACGATAGAATGAGACGAAGAGAAAGAACCAGTTAAAAATGGCGGGATAATATTATATATTTTAAAATCATTGACAAACTCTAGTCGTGGATAATTTTAATAACGAACTAATGAACCATTCAGAGAACTCTACTTGCAATGGTTATACAAATTTGAGTTGAATTATTAGCCGTTTCGTAGACTTTTGGTTTTGAAGTTCTTATATTTTGGCCACTAGTTGATAAACTCTTCTATATCAATGTGTAGGTGATCTGAATGAACAGAAACTTGGTCAAAAAAAAATAGAAAAATATTGTAGGAATTTAGACGACTTCCATGCTGTGGGAATATTTCGTTTCCATTAATTATTAATATATTCATTATATTGGCTTCCAAATGAGGAGATCGAGAAATCTTTTAGAACGATTAACAATTACAAGTACCAAGTCAGTACCTGGCCCAAAGCATGTATACATCAGTGATTATTTTTTAAAAAGTCTCTAAAAAACACGAAGCAAATGACAGATCAATCATTTAGCCATCCAAAACTAATGAACAAATTCACGATGACTATATAATTTTTAATTTTATCTTTAAAAAATGATTAAGAAAATAAACAGTTTTAATCATGATATTACATTAAGTAATGAAAAGGAGAGTTTGGACAAGTCCAAGTCATTTATGAGTAATGCAATTGGACAGGTATATATGCCCAATTTCATTTAGACCAACTATTGCCCAACAAATATTAGAATATGGCTCTTCAAGGATTGAATGAGCCAACAAATTGGATGTGCATGTATATATATGCTGTATAGCTTCTTTCTTATATAAATGATAGTCTGCAAAAACAGATTAATTTGCGTCTCATCTTCCAAAGTGTAATGATGTCGCTTCCACTGAAGCACATCCTCTTTGCGCTGCTTGGTGGTTTTTCTCTTATACTCCTAGTCCATGCCCAGGATGATCAATCAGGTACGATATAGATATATCTGCAGTAAAAGTAGCTCAAGCATGCTAATTTAATTTTGTTCAACATATTTTAAGCTAATTAAGAGTAATATTGTTGTCTCTCTCTTGTATGCTCAGGCTTCATTAGCATAGATTGCGGCCGAACTCAAAATTCCAGCTACACTGAAAAGACAACAGGCATCAACTACATTTCTGACACAGGCTTCATAGACACCGGTGAAAGTAAGCTCGTTTTGCGTTTTGTAAAAGATATTTATCAACAGCCATACTGGGGTGTCAGGAGCTTTCCTGAAGGAATCAGGAACTGCTACAAGATCAATGTTACAAGAGGGGACAAGTATTTGATCAGAGCAAGTTTCGTGTATGGGAACTATGATGGCAAAGATGAACTACCAACATTCCTCCTTCATCTTGGAACAAATTTGTGGGATTCAGTGAAGGTGGAGAATGTATCCTATCTCATAAACAAGGAGATCATCCATGTCCCTCTCCGAAATTATATACATGTTTGTCTGGTGAACAATGGCTCCGGGGTTCCGTTTATATCAGCATTAGAATTAAGGCCTTTGAACATTACATCCTATCCAACACAAATTGGGTCCTTGGCACTTAACTGGCGGCTTGACATTGGACAAATAGCACCTGATCTAAAATTTTATAGGTGAGTCCTTTACTAATATATATAAAATATACCAACATGTTCAGCTTGCTATACATAAATTCTTGGACAGCTTAAGCTAATGAAACCAATGTATGTTCATCGATCATCTCTATTTATAGGTATCCAAAGGATATTTATGATCGCTTTTGGGATCCCTATGAGGATGTTGACAATGAGTGGTTAACATTGAATACTTCATCCACAGTCGACTTTGACAAACACAACAGATACCAACCAGCATCAATTGTCATGAGCACAGCTGCCACATCACGAAATGCTAATGTTTCCTTGAATTTATGGTGGGATCCTCCTATTGATGCAAACGATACAGAATATTATGTTTACATGCACTTTGCAGAAATTGAAAAGCTCCAATCAAACGAGTCCAGAATGCAGTACATTACTAACCATGGAGAGCTCTTCCAGGAGTCATTTGCTGCTAGTTACTTGTATACCACAACAATTTACAGCACTAAAGGTTTGAGAGGAGGGCAGAACTTTTCAATCATCAAGGATGACAACTCTACCCTTCCACCCAGTATCAATGGACTTGAGGTCTACACACTGAAAGAATTCCTAGAATTAGAAACAAACCAAGAGGATGGTGAGTAATTCTTCCGAATTACCTTAAGATTAATTTCAGCACTATATACGTACTGACTTTATATTTAATTAATTCTTATGTATATGGGATTCATTTTGATGGGATTTCTTTGTTTACTGTGAAACATATTAGTTGAAGCAATCACATACATCAAGTCAGCTTATGAAATTACAAAGAATTGGCAGGGAGATCCATGTCTCCCACTAAACTACTTGTGGGAAGGCCCAATATGTAGCTATCCTGAAAACGACTCCCCAAGAATCATTTCCTTGTAAGTATATATCTCTCTTCGATTTCAAAAGATTCAAGTTCAAATATGTCTTAGTGATCAAATAAGTAATCGAACATGCATGCAATCTGCACTTCTGCAGGGACTTGTCATCAAGTGGATTAACAGGAGAGATTTCTCGTTCAATATCCAATCTCGCAATGATACAAATATTGTAAGTGTGTGTGTGTGTGTCTTACCAACATGACAAGGTAAATACGTACCATAGGGTCAAAACTTAAAATCCATTTGTATACTCAACAGCTGATGAATGAATTCATTTCAGGGATTTATCAAACAACAATTTGACAGGATCAATTCCGGACTTTTTGTCTCAATTGCCAGATTTAAATGTCCTGTAAGTTATCAATCAGAATAGGCGTAAATTGTAAATAAATCCTTCGCTTGCAAGCATGGTTATAGATAATAGTGCTTCATTTAATTACCTTTGTAGGAACCTGGAGAAAAACAAGTTCACAGGCTCACTTCCACTAGGACTCGTTGATAGAAGGAAGAATGGCCTCCTATCAATAAGGTGTGCTTTTTTGCCTGCTTCAGATTTTTTGTTGAACTCATACTAAAGCTGGCCGTTTTATGTTTTACAGCGCACTTAGAGACTTAGAGTGATTAATATAGATGCATAATCATGTATTCTCAAACAAATTTACCTATTATTGAAAATTATGACATCTTAAAATCTAATAATTGAGGAATTTTAACTACTTAATTAAAGTCTAACTACCGTTACTATCAACCATCTTGATGTCAGTTTGTGTGACAACCCAAATCTAGCTGGAAATGAATCTTGCACAACAAAGAAGAAGAAGAAGAAGAACAAAAGCATTATTCCAATAATTGGAGCTATTGCCGGAATTTCAACCCTCATTATAGCTGGAGCAGTTTTCTTTTGTTTATGTAAAAGGAAAAGACAACATGGTAAGCATATATAAGTGCTGAAGTTTTAATGAAGGTTGAGGGTCTTATTACATAACATGAACGTGTAGATCTTGATGATTACATGATAAGTCTTTTTTCATATATATATATATATATGTCCATTAATTGAAATTGCGATTATGATGATCTTAGTTGCTGCAATCAATTCAAAACCCAACCCTGGATCAGTGGAACTCGAGCAAAAAAACCGAAAGTTTACGTACTCTGAGATCCTCAAGATCACAAACAACCGACAAAGGGTTCTTGGCAAAGGTGGATTTGGAACTGTTTATCATGGCTACATAGATGACAAAACTCAAGTAGCTGTCAAGCTGCTTTCACCATCATCAAGTCAAGGACTTCAACAATTTCATGCAGAGGCAAGTTTCTGAAAATAAACTAATGCAGTATTTTCTAACTTAATTAATCACTAAGCTTCATACATATGCGATGCACATGTAAGCTTCTCCAATTTCTTTATATTAATGTTTTTCTGCCTTTTAATTTCTTTTACTACAATAACTATGTTAGATAATTTCATTATAAATTTTTATTTTCTAGACTAAATGGTATTTTAGACAATTCACATTTTGATGAAGTCTATGATACCAAATGAATAGATAGATATGAAATTAAGACAGTGTGTTGGTGAACTCTTAAAATTACAGGTTCATCTTCTTATGAGAGTTCATCATACAAACTTGACTAGCCTCGTTGGATATTGTGATGACGAAACCAACAAAGGGCTTGTTTACGAGTACATGGCCAATGGAAACTTGCAAGCATTTCTCTCAGGTTTGACTGCAATGGACAATTTAGTCTTCTGCTGAAACATTCTTGCATCACAATAGGATTGAAGTTGCCTTTTAATTATGACACAAATAACTAACCATGTCCCGTTTTATATTTGAATGAGTTTAGATAAAAGTTCGGATGTCTTGACTTGGGAAGGAAGACTTCAAATAGCAACAGAAGCTGCACAAGGTCTGCAACTGATGGACTGATTTACATAATTCTTAGCTAATTAACTAGAATCTTTGATCTTTTTTTTCTTGAATTCTTTCTTTTTTTAGCTTGTGAGAAATGACAATCATAATTCTGAATTGCAGGATTGGAGTATCTACACTATGGTTGCAAACCACCTATGATCCATAGAGATGTAAAATCAACAAACATCTTACTCAATGAAAAGTTCCAAGCTAAACTCTCTGATTTTGGCCTGTCAAGAAACTTTGCTCCAGGTGATGGGACTCATATAGTTACTGGTGTTGCTGGGACTCCTGGCTACCTGGCCCCTGAGTAAGTTTTTTTTCCTTATTTTTTTCTTTCTTGCTAGTGTACATCCCGAAATTTTGAATGCCAATTAATGCCACAGTGCCTCATTTGTTTATATATATGAGGCGACTCTTGGTCTAATTAGTATCAAACATGGTGACTAAACTTGAGATGTATGGTTGGCTGAAGGTACCATCAATCAAACAGGCTGAATGAGAAGAGTGATGTTTATAGCTTTGGGATTGTACTGCTTGAGATTATCACTGGTCAACCAGTTTATTCTAGAACAAATGGTGAGAGAACTCACATTAGTAGATGGGTTGAACTCATGCTTCCGCAAGGAGACATTTACAGTATCATTGATCCGATGTTAGAGAGAAACTTCAATGTCAACTCTGCCTGGAAAGCTGTTGAGATAGCAATGGCATGTGTATCTGCAGAGGCCAGCAAGAGGCCAGTCATGAGCAATGTTGTGATGGAACTAAAAGAGTGTTTGGCAGCACAACTCAATCTGACAAACCTCAGCAGCTATGAAACTGAACTAGGAAGTTCCATTGATGTGGTGTCTCAAGATAACTCCATCACTATGATGCGTCCCTCAGTAAGGTAGTTGTAGTAATTTTGTTGACAAAATAATGTCTTAATGTACAATGTCTATTAATCTGTATTATGTATTGTGGGAGCATTTGATGCCTGCTCCTGGTTTTATTTCACAATTATTCATCTGCAGGGGAGGTCTAAGGTGTCATGTTGGTCATACATCAACTTTTTGATAAATATATATTAAATTAAATTAGTTGGTGAAACCTGTTGTACATGTCAACATGTTATCCACTTATAATTTAACATGTGTACTAAAAAAAAAATACCGTACTAAAGTACTCATTTATTGTTTTATACGTAAATCGTTCAAAAACTTGTAATGAATATCGTAAATATAGTAATTACTTTGATTACAACTATAATTATCACTAAATACGTCCAATGTGGTCATTTGTTGTAAAATGTCTCATCAATGATATAATTTACAAAAGAAATGACTCTAGTTACAAAAAGAACAACTGAATTACAAAAATAAGGACTTGAAAAGTTTTAGGTCTAATATGATTATTTACAATATAAACAAAACATTTGTTGTAACATTGGTAAAGTGATCCTTTTTTTTTTTTTGTAAATGGAATCATATTTCAAGTAATTATCATAAAAACAACCATAACTACCACTTTATATCTCAATTGTTGTAATTTATAGTAAAATGCATTGTCAAACGAGTAATTCTCTCATGGATGATGAGATTTACACAAGAAAAGTATTAGTTACAAAATAGAGAACCTTAATACACAATTAAGGACTCGCGCCTCATTTACAATATATCATAAAGTTGAGGAATGCTAGCAACCTTCCCCTCCAACCTTTCCCTTTCAACCTTTCTCATTCATTGCTTGCCACGTGTATTCCACTATCCCTAAAAATCAGATAATTAATAAGCAAAAAAGACACATTTTCAATTTCCCCTCTCTACCCCTATTTATCTTCACTTGCATTAATTTGCACATTTATCAACTTCTTCTTTTTCTTATCTTCATTTGCATTAATTTTCGCATTTATCAATTTCTTCTTCTTCTTCTTCTTCTTCTTTTTCCATAATTTTTTTTTTCTATTTTTGTTTGGTAGGATATGCAAGCTTTTAAGCGTTTTCATCCAAAATAAACAATTGAAATAGAGTAGGGCCTGATAAGCTTGATAATAAAGCAGTAATAGCATAGCATACTTAGGATATATACTAGTATAGAGAACGTGAAAATACTAAAAGAGCAACCTGCAACATCCTCTAACAAAAGGCTTTGAAATGAAAAATGGTGCAAATACTAATCAATGATAGAGGAATCAAGGACAAAGTAGAATTTATGTCATGGCTATAACAACTGGTTAATAACCATGAACCATAGTACTATTAATTAACACATGATCAAAACTTGTTCAACACTATCTGATCAATATAGGTAGCTTTCCCAAACAAAAACTAGTCAATTTTGCTCCCTTATGTTGCAAATCCAACTTTCTTCTTTTGTGGTGCAAATTGAGCATTTAGTCCAGTGTATTCCATAAAAAAAAAAAAAATGAACACGCATCAGTACTATAATTAATTTATCAAAATTTGTATCCCCTACTTTTTCATGTACCTGCAGCATAAAGAAAAATAAAACAATAGCATATGTTTATCATCACACGGAGACAAATTTAAGAAGAGTATGCATATAAAAATTTATAACATGACAACCACCTTCTGTAAGGTATTTTTTGTCTTATCTTTAGGTACTTCCAGATTTTCTTGTGCCTGCAAAATTAGCAAGAGGACATATAAATTTCCCATAAATTATAGTGCCACTAAATACTGATATATACAAAAGAAAATATATGAACTAGATCATACCTTTCTTGATCTTTTGTTACCGTTTCTTGAACTGATCTCAACTCCAGATCGTATTCTTTTAGGTGCTCCTTTTGTGCTTGAAACTTTTGGATCAAGAATATGAATGTCACAGCTCACTTTATTATTGACATTCTCTTTGTCAATGTTCTTCACCATTTCTTTATTGACATTAATAGAAGGACTGATGCTTCCACATTGTCTCAAGGCCTCCTCTAGTAAACGTTTTGCAATATCATACTTTTGATCAGAAAGAGACCCTTCTTAACATACTTTTCTGTATTTCTGAAACAAGTCATTGAAACGCTGAATTTTAGGGTCAACCACCTTAGTTTCTCTTGTTGTGTGTCTTGTTTTCACATCTTTTCTCCATCTCTGAGGTATGTACTGATCTGGTAAACAAAAAATACCAAAATATTGCAATATAGCCATTGCATGCCTACAAAGAAAACCTTTGTATTCAAGTAGACGACATAAACAAGATACATCTCCTGTGCTTCCATCCACAACTACAATGAACTCTTCTTTCATTCCAAAATCTTGAACTCTAAAAGTCATGGTCATAGGATCGTCCTTTTGTTTTATAGGATTGCATGCTGAAAGTCCCAAAACCTCTTCTTCAAACCACTTAAAAATCTCAAGTGTGTAAATCTTTGACATTTGATACCCGAAAGGTGATGGAGACTTTAAACTAGGCAACTTATGCAAATTATTGAAATCGGCCTGAACTTCCACTTCCAATCTATCTTGAGCAGCTTCTTTGTATTGTTCAACAAACTCCTTCAATGAAGTTTTCTTGTTTACATAATTATCAAAAAAATAATTAATACTTTCTTACCTTTGAGTTGTGGACATTCCGGCAAAAAATGTATCTCTCATATAAGTAGGAAACCACTGCTTACGGTCTCTAAACAAAGATTGAAGCCAGTCATCATCTCCCAAATTAAAGATCTCAATCATACTTTGCCATTTGTTCTCAAAGTCCTCCTCTGTCCATGAATGGTAGATACAATCATTAAATACCGGCATAAAATTAATTTTCATTTTCTTTCAAAAAACTACCAAGTTTTTCTGGGAGCTTCTTCAATATATGCCATAAACAGAACCTGTGTCTAGCATTTGGAAAAACTTTTGCAATTGCAACTTTCATGGCTTGATCTTGATCAGTTAAAATGGCAGTAGGAGTTCTTCCACCCATTGCTCTAACCCATGTCTCCATTAACCAAACGAACGTCGATGTAGTTTCATCTGCAAGGAGTGCACAACCAAGTAATGTAGACTGGAAATGATTATTCACTCCAATAAAAGGAGCAAAAGGCATCTTATATTTGTTTGTAATATATGTCGTATCAAAAGAAACCACATCTCCAAAAATCTTGTAGTCCTCCCGGCCTTTTGCATCAACCCAAAACACATTTTTCAAGTGTTGTTCTTCATCTAGATCCATTGCGTAGAAGAAATTAGGATTCTCAATCTTCTTGCATACTAATAAAATGCTCCAACATTGCCTTAGCATCGCCAGATTCCAATTCTAACTGACGTTTCTTATCCAAAAAATTTCTCATGTCTTTTTGTAAAAAACCAATGTTTTGATATCCTCCACACTGTTTGGCTGAAGCAGCAAAAATCTTACTTGGTTTCACTCCAACTGAATACAAAGTACTAATATTGTTCAAGTCACCAAAAGCAATGTTTCTATAACATGGAAAGTAGTGGACATCCTCCGGAGAAAGTTCATAATTATGCTCTTTCACAAAATTTTGAACAACCCATTTCCCATCTTGCCTTCTTTTGACATGCAACATTGCCTTGCAGTCTATTTTCATGTAGGGACGAGGGTTACGAGCGTCATTTTTTCGCTTTGTCCCAAATCTTGTACAAGCATACTTTGCCTCGACCCATTCTTTAGTTACCTTTGATCGACGACAAGCTATTTTTGAAGCAGCAAACCCTGTCATCTTGGCATACTCTAAATAAAATGACTGTGCAATGCCATCAGAATCAAAGTCCATTCCAACATATGGCTTTGAATTTTTTTTCATATTAATGGAGCTTTCACCACCATTACTATGACCACATTCTTCTCCTACACCATCTTCATTATAATTATCGTCATTCATACCATCTTCATTATAATTATCATCATCCATGTCATCTTCATTATAATTATCATCTTCCTCAGCAGCCAAATTTATGTCTATTTCCAGCCCCATGAACACCTAAAAAAATAAAGAGAATGGAGCACATGAAGTAAAAAAAAGAGCATCACCTTAGTCAAGGTTCAGAATCCATAATTCTCTAATCCTATCAATAATCATAAGCATAATTTGAATTGATTGCACAAAGTCACAATTGTAGAGACGTAATGTTGTACAATTGCACAAATGATTGATTACATAATTTCAAAAGCATAATTCTCTAATCCTAATACGAATGGTAGACTTTTACAATTGAACAAATCAGAAGCATAATTTCATATTGGATTTTCTAGCCTACTCCACAACGATGAAATATTGTTCATAATCTAATGTAATCATAGGTTTTATTAGACAGAAGAAAAAAAAAGAAGGAAACCTGAATATTTAGATCAGTTGCCTTTGTTGTCTTTGAAAACCACCATTGCTTTCGAACCCAGTGAAGAGAAAAGATGGAGACTGGAAGATGGCGTCAATGGAAGTTTAAGAGCTTCTGTTCCACAACGATTCAGAGAAAAAAAAGAAAAGAAAGAGAAGTTGATAAACGTGAGAAGACCGATGAGTTTTAATACTGTTGAAAGTAAGTAAATAGGGGTAGAGAGGGAAATTGAAAATGTGTCTTTTTTGCCTATTAATTATCTGATTTTTAGGGATAGTGGAATACACGTGGCAAGCAATGAATGAGAAATGTTGAAAGGGAAAGGTTGGAGGGGAAGGTTGCTAGCATTCCTCCATAAAGTTTTACCACTTTGACAGCAATTCGTTGTCACATTAGTAAAATGGTTCTCAGACTTGTAATATAAAAAATTACCACAAATAAGAGCTTGATTACTACTTCTACAACAATTCGTTGTCTCATCGGTCAAATGGTTCTCAGACTTGTAATATTGAAGAATTACCACAAATACAACCTTGGTTACTACTTTGGACCTCAATTGCCGTAAAATCTGGAAAACAGATTGTCAAATAAGTAAATAACTCCTAAAGGACAGTAGTTACAAAATAGACAACTTTATTACACGATAAAGGATTCAACGCAAATTTACTTAAATATATAAAGTTTTACCATTATAGCAATACATTTGTTGTTTTATTAGTAAAGTAGTTTTGAAAACTTGTAATAGTGAAGTACTAACACTTATTACAACTAAATTGCCACTTTTTACTACAATTTGTTGTTTTATTGGTAAAATATCGAAGCATTATCAAAATTACAACCTTAATTACTACTTTTGTCCTCTATTATCGTAAAATCAAAAGAGAATATGGTTAATTAAGGGTTTTTTTTTTTTTCCAAACTGAGGACGGTTCTTCTCTATCTACCTTTCTCTTTCTTTCTTCTTTCTTCTTCCTTCTTGGTCCGTCGTAGAAATTCTAGCGTATTAGTCCAAGATCGATTTTTGCAGGTTCATAGCTTCTTGGGCCGGCTAGGATTGCTCTTGTGAACGGCAATTCGAATCCGGTGATAACCACAGTGAGTTGGAGATTGCTGGGTTCTTGGAGGCCAGCAATGGGAATGGGAGTGATAATGAGAGTGAAATTAAGATTAAGGGTGATATGGTGGAAGAAATGGGTCAACTGAGAATTGTGCAAAATGGTAGCAGCAGTGGTGTGAGTCATATGGAGGAGTCAAAGGGGGCGAGGATTCCGTTACCGTGGGAGCTTTTGCAGCCATTCACACTTGAAAGTTGAAACTGGGTAAAGTTTACTTTAGTTACTGCACTGAGTTGTTCTGTTTTTTTTTTCTTTTCTTTTCTTCACAAGTTATGCAATTGGAGATTGTAAAAGCAGCACTGAGAAATTGGGCTTTGTAGGTTTGTGGGTGTGGGTGACTCAAACTCCTCTAATTGTTCTTCTATTTTGTTGAGTCGACGAGAAGACCTTCCGAATACCCTCTTTATGTTAATATGAGTTGCTGTATCATTAGTGAAATACTTATAGAACAGAGAAAAGAAAGTTTCAGAAAATTAGATTGTTAGATTGTTGGTTCTTTAGAGTGCAGAGAAGGTGTTTGCAAAAAAGTCAAATATAGGTGGTAGGGAGGTCATGGTCCATTAAACTCAACGAAACGACAAGGGGTCGATTGTCCAAAGCAAAGTATTTATCAGCTCAATATGTATCAGCGACACATTTCTTGATTGCTCAAGTATTTGGAGCTAGTGATTATACATGGTAGCAGAGGTTTATTGCAGGAGTTTCTCCACTTTGTGTGCATAGAAAGCAAGTTAGAATTTGAATAGACTCATTTTCAGCATTGACCATTCCTTCTTCAAATGCTCTCAACCTGAGATGAAAAAAAGTCCGAATGGAGCAATTCCACTTCAACAAACAAAATAGTATTTGGTGTTGAAGGATATCGACATAATGTGTGCCTCTACAAACTAGGGTTTAGAGTTGTAATATGAATGTGTTCTAGGTATTCAATTGTAATCAGATTCTATTACCTTTTTGGGTACGTTGTAACTCCCTATTTAAAGGGCTCCTATTATCAATGATAACACACAATTCCATTCTCCTACAACACGTTATCAGCACGAGCCCTAACACTAGCCGAAAAAAAAAAAAAAAAACCTAAAACCCTAATCATTAAGATTGCCGAAAACCTCCAGCCGCAAGCCTACTGCCGCAGCTCCTAGCCCACGCTAGCCTCACTTGCGCACCTGCCTTGCAGCACCTACGCACCCCTGCAGCACCTACGTGCCCCTGCACACGCATCCCTGCTGCCCCTGCAGCACCAACACACACCGACTGCATCCTTCTCCTTTCCTGTGCACGTCAGTCTGCTTGCAGGCTCCGAAACCTCTTGATCGGGACCTCAGATAAAAATATTTCCTTCATAAAAGTTGTTCGTCTCTGCCTCTTCTATCTGAATTCCAAATTTCAGTCCCATTGGAGTTGTTTTGAGACCTGTACACCATTCGAAGTGGGAGCTATTCAAAAGCGAACCTGCTGCAGAAACTGCTGCTTGCTGCTGTCCAAAACTGCTGCTTGCTGCTGTCCAAAACTGCTGCTGAACCTGCTGTTTGCTGCTGCCGCCGTTTGCTGTTGCCGCCGTTTGCTGCAACTTGTTGCTGCTGCTGCCCCAACATGCCTGCTCCAACACGCACGTGTTCTCAAGCCCAGAACCATCACGTAAGTTTTTGTAATTAAAGTTGCTGCTTTCATGTATTTTAAATTCCTTTTATTTTCTGCAGAATTTTGGAATATATGAATATATGAACATGGTTTTGAGTATTTAACAAGCGAAATTGTGGGGATTCACGCTTAACGAACTAAGAGTGTTCATAACCAATGAACTAAGAGTGTTCATAATTAAACGAACTAAGAGCGTTCGTAATCAATGAACTAAGAGCGTTCATGATATTCGGACTAAGAGCGTCCGCATTGTGACCATATTAAAACATCATTGTTTGGTCTAATCCAAAATTTCTTGGAAATCGGTTTCTTGGTAGCATTAAGGCTCGGAAACCTTATATTAGTTGTCGTGGAAGTTTTTACTCCGAAACTAATCTATTCTCCTTCATCTTTGAATGTCGAATGCAAACATGCAAAAACCCGACTTCACTAATCCAGATTCAAATGACATTTGTTATCACCGATGGGTGAATAACGTCAAGAATCACCTCACTACTAATGAGATTATATGGAGTACAGCTCACAGAATATGAATTAATTGAGAAATCCTCTCAACCTTCCCCGTCTCAGCACTATTGGTTGCAAATCAATATAGGCTTGTGTGCAATGCTAGATGGATTACGAGGTTTCATCAACTTATGTCATATACTGAGTAAGTTGACAACATACTCGTGAAAACCATAATTCAAAGGCCCGTTGGAACTAAGAGCGTTCACGAGGCGAATTATAATAGCGCACCTAAAGAAGGGCGCAAGGAGCGGAATCCTAAAGTTAGGGGACAACAAAATGGACGTGTGGGTCCATACAACCGCCCCACAAAGGAAGGAAAACCGCGAGATACATAGACACGTGGCAACATTGGCCAACGTGGGATCCATGGAGGATGTCCAAATGCACAAGGTGCATCTCAATTAATGGGTGAGGTAATGCTATAGATGTGGATCTTCAGAGCATTGGTTTAAGAGCTAGAATGTGAGTGAAAAAACAAAGCTGCACAATACAAGGTATATAAAAGATATGAGAGTCAAATACACAAGGTGCATCTCAATTAATGGGTGAGGTAATGCTATAGATGTGGATCTTCAGAACATTGGTTTAAGTGCTAGAATGCGAGTGAAAAAACAAAGCTGCAAAATACTAGGTAGATAAAAGATATGAGAGAGCATGAGGCTCATCTCGCAGCTAAAGGAGATGATGGAGATGACAATGATGTCAATCTCATCATTATGGACTTCAAATCTGGCGAGGAAAACAACAATGTTGATGCCGCAGATTTTGATTAAATAGTCTTTCATTTTCCAAGAATTATGTAACGGCAATTGTGCCTTAGTCAATAAATGACAATTGTATTAACTCTTTCTTATGTGGCGGACCCAATAAAATGTGATGTCTAGAAAAGTCATTGAGCTTATTGGTACTTAAGAGAGCCTCGCTCCACCAACATCTCTCTCTACTTTCCTGGTCATATTTGATTGGAGCTACCAAACGGATAGAGTACTACAATGTGTCTTTGTTTGATTTTATTTTGGATTAGATTTTGGAAACTTTGATGTAATCATTGGCTATTAATAAAGTGTCAATTCTTTTACTTAATGTCTTGGACATACCTTAATTCCAACTTTACAAGAGCCAATGGTTTTCATGTGGAAACACATTATGAGAATGGACAGAGTTCCTTTGCATCACCTCTAATGACTACGGACATAAACGAGTATTAGAGAAACTTATGTGTCGCTCTAGTGGGTTGTATGCAACCACTATTTGAGTTATTGAATCCAACTATGTCATGAGAGACGACTTATGGGATTTTGGCACATCTAGGCTTTGACATGATGATCCGTGTATTAAAGACTTTACACGAACATCCATTTTCAGAACGAAGAAAAGTAAGGACCAAGAATTGGTTCGAGGAGCTGCACATGCGCCTCATGGCGCCATGATTGTGCAAAGATAGGCCATACATGGCCCGTGCCGCCTACCCCCTGCGGCAAATACATGGCATTGACGCCATAAACTCCTCTCTCTAATTCTCAAGTCTATTGTCTATTGTGACATTATGGCTTAACCAAAACCTTTAGTGGTTTATTATAAAGCCCATGTTTCGTTCTGTAAAGCCTGTTATTTAGGATTGAGACCATCCTATGCAAAGGAGATTGAGGAAATAATTCCATTCTTACAAAGAATCTAAGGGAATTCTATGGATTTGATCAACCAACTTGCGGACCATATAGATGTTTTATGGTGTTGGTTGATACGCAAACACGCTGGTCACGTGTTGTGCCATTATCCACTCGTAATGTTGCTTATACTATACTCCTAGCACATAACATATGGCTACGGGCTCACTACCCAGATCATCCCATCCAGTCCATTTGACTTGATAATGCTAGAGAGTTTACATCGACAATTTTCGATGACTATTGCATATCATTGGGTATTGATATCAAGTATCATATTCCCATGTACACACCCAATTTGTCTCGCGGAAAAGCCACCATTAAACGACTACGATGGTAGCCCGGACATTTGTAATGCGCACCAATATTTCCGCTTGGGTTATGCAATATCACATGCAGCTATGCTAATTCGTCTACGACTCATAGCAGCCACTCAACTTTTATTTGCGTTACAGCTAGTGACTGAGTTCGAGTTTAATATCTCGTATTTATTCATATTTGAGTGTGCGGTTCATGTGCCAATTGTGTCGCCACAGCGCATCAACATGAGTCATTGCAACGAATGCATATATATATTTATTGGACATGAGTCTCCAACTATAAGTCAGCTATGTAGAACCCTTGACAAGTGATCTTTATTTCGCTGGATTTGCGAATTGTCACTTTGATGAGACAGACTTCCCATTGTTAGGGGCAGATTAGAACGTTAATGTTCAATAGGAACGACAGGAATTGTCGTAGTCTGTCCCCACTATGTCTTATCTTGATCCCCTAAAAGTGATGAGATCACATATACCTGCTGCAAACATGCCTGCAAGGATTGATGTCCCCACAAGAGGACATGGTGCCACCCAGAGAAGATGGGTACTGCACCACTACCATGGATGGTGGTATGGTGACGCCACAAAGGTGGCATAATGGCGTCATAGGCCATGGGTTCTGCTAGAGAGCGTCCCATAGGTTCGATGGATTTTCGCCCTAGGAAGAGAGCGAGTTTGGAACAACTTGATTCATTGATCATTGATACTCAAAATCCGTCTCATGAGAATATTCTGGATTGTGATTATGTCCAAGAGACATCATTGGGGGACGCCTCAATGTTAGAACCAAGTCCTGAGAATATAGAGATCTCTACGAACTACAGTAGTGTACATGAGGACGTGGAATTATTGAGACCAATGACATCGAACCTTACTCCGTTGAAGAATGCCAACGTAGAGAAAATTGGCCTAAATGGAAAGATGCGATCCAGGTTGAATTGGATTCACTAACGAAGATGAAGGATTTCGGGTCTGAGATGCCAACATCTCCTAACATAAAACCTATTTACATTAATAGGTCTTCGTTAGATAGCGTGATGAGAAAAAGAGATGGTAATCTCGCCTTATGGCGCAAGGTTTCTCACAACGCCCTGGAATCGACTACGAGGAGACATATTATCTCGTAATGGATGTCATTGCACTCCACTACCTTGTCAGTTTGGAAGTTTCCAAATAACTGAACATGCAGCTTACGAATGTGGTCACTACGTATCTCTATGGGGATCTAGATACAGAATATGAAGGTTCTTGTCGACTTTATTTACCCAAGTCAAGTGGCTCTAGACCACAGAGCGTATTTGCAACGAGGTTGAAATGCTCACTAAAATGATTACTTGATTGGGAAGGGATATGAGGAACTATGCCCACGCGTTTCCATGACAAGTTCCGGATTTGCAATTGTCGTGGTTTATAATTGGAACCCTTGAGAGTTAAGGGAAACCGATGAACACCTGAAATCCGAGTTTGAGAGGAAGGACCTTGGGAGAACACGGTTTTGTCTAGATTCAGAACTTGTATACCGTGTCAATAGTCATTTTTGATAAAGTCAAAGATGCACCATGGTCGTCCGTAGTCTTGGCCCTAAAAGGGATCTGTTTCGTCCCAAGGATGATGACAAAGACGTGTTAATAGCAGAAGTGCTTATGTACAATAGGCGCATTATTGTACTTAGCACAATATAAAACCGGACACCTCAATTATTATGAACTTGTTGGCACTACAAAAAAGAATTCAATTGGCTTCACCAATTTGCGTCGGCGTGCAATTGCCGTCGCTAAAGCCTATTTTTTTGCGACGGCAAAACTTGACCGTCGCAATTGTGTAAAAGTTATGCAACCGTATTAATTTCCGTCGCCACTTGTGGTCGCCAACCCCTACGGTTTACTTCGGCAAGAATTTGCCGTCGCAAGGTAATAACAATTGGCGACTGCAAAAAACTTGCCGTCGCGTTATCCTGATTAACTTTGCTCCGCCCTCTTTCTTCTTTCAGTTCTTTGAGCCTATAACTCCATCTCGATCTGATACCCCGATGATTACCCAGATCTCCTCCTCGTCTCCTCCTCTTTCCATCACCTCCTTGAGCTATTTTCCTCTCTAGATCTACCAAATTCAGCAGAATACAACCGACGACTAAATGACCCGATTTAGGTCAACTCCATCGAGTTTATCAGGAGATCTACCAACCAGTCGTTCCTCAAGACGAGCTTGAGTTCACTTTATCCAAGGCTATTTACAATCTAGAGACGTCGATGATTAAGAAGAAGAATGACTGAGAGCTAGAGAGAGAGAGAGAGAAATAGCGTGTGTTTGTTTGGTTTGTACGAATAGATAGACGGATCAAAGGGAAATTCTCTGCTCATCATCTGAATACGGGCTCAACTGGGTTTTGATTTCATCTTATTTTTGAGATTTCGTTCCCACCTTTACTTCTTTTCTGATTCATTTTTTTCTTATATTGCTTTTGCAGGGAAGTTTGAGTATCTTAGAGGCAAGGGTTGCGAATTTGTAGGTATGGTTTTCCCAATTTTGCTGATTTTTTTCCCTTGCTACTCTTTTGCTGATATTGGTATGAGTTTGAGTACGGGGTCAATTGGGTTTTGAATATTGTTATGCATGTTTCAGGAAGATTACATCTTTTTAATTTTTTTTTTCTATTTGTTTTCCAATGGTTAGCAACAGTAGAGGTGACAAGTTTTTGGGGTTTTGTTTCTGGGTTTCATCTCTGAGATTTATGACATGATTTCAGGTAATTGGGTTTTGATAATGTTATGGGCACAAGCAGGGTTGATGAGGATGCTGAACCTGTTTTACAATATGAACACAGGTAGAAGCCTGCTGCTTTTAATATCTACAATTTAAGGTCTTCAATATCTTAACTACTATTTAGAAGTGCCTCAGCATTTTTTTTTCTTTAATGGAATTACTCCATGAAATCGTTTCTGTATAATGCACAGGGTTTTTATGAA